>APFE031707750.1:0-75371 GCA_000404065.3 Pinus taeda | reverse complement strand
CTATGCGAGCTGATGATAGAGGGGGCTCCCGCCTGGAGTCCACGGAGGGTATGTGTGTAGTTGTTCTGCTTAAAACTCATACATAACTCTTGGAAATCCATTGTGATTGGCCCAAGAGTGCAAAGCCAGTCAGCTCCAAAGACAATGTCGCAACGCCCCATGTGTATGGCAAACATGTGGGTTTTCAACTGATAATCCCCCATTTGAAGTTTGACATTTTCACAACGGCCTTCACATTTCATTGTGCCTCCATTCGCAATTTGAACTTGGAAGTTAGAAACTACTCGTACAAAACAATGCACTACTTCTGCGACTTTTTGATGGATGAAATTATGTGTACTTCCACTATCAATCAAGACTACTACTGGGTGATGTTTAATAAAACCTTTGATTTTGAGAGTTTGAGGGGAAGAAATCCCTGCCAAAGCATGCAACAAAATAACTGGTTCGTCAGAGACATTGTCCTGTTGTTTTTCTTCTTCAAGCGGCTCATGTTCCCCCAGCGGTGGCTCTTCCTCTGTTGAGCAGTAGTCAGTGGCATCAATTTGAAAAAAATTGGGCTCCTTGCATTTATGCCCTGGGGAGTATTTTTCATTACAGTAGTAACATAGGCCTTGCTTTCTTCTTTCGGCCATCTCTGCAGGTGACACGTTTTTGACTTTAAGTGTTTGAGTCGTGTTGTGAGCCTGTGGGGGGCGACCTTTAGCGAAGAAATTTGGGTGACTGTATTAGGCTGCTAATGCACGTTCCACATTATGAGCTACCTTGCAAGCCTCCGTCCATGTGGGAGGGTGGTGCAGTAGGACTTGGGATTTGATACCTTCTTTAAGACCGCTGATAAAACATTCCGTGTAGAACCCATCTGAGAGACCCCAAGTGCGTAAGGCTAAGGCTTCAAAAGCTGTAATATATTCATCCACTGTACCAGTCTGTCAGAGCTTAGTAAGACGACCCAAAAAATATGATTCCTGGTCAAAGCGGTCTTGAAGAGCTTTGGTGAATTTGGGCCAAGTCCTAAAAGGTCCAGTGCAACGTTGCTTCGATTCCCACCATTGCCACCTTTCATTTTCCAAGTACATGCTCCCCAACATAACCTGAGTCTCATCATCGAAGATGCGATTTAGTTTGAAATATTTCTCCATTTGTGCTATCCATGTCGATGGGTGAGAACCGTCAAATTTATGCATATCCAACTTGGGAGGTCACTGACTGGGTTGTGGGTGGGTGTGCCAGATGTGAGGAGAGTGGCTAAACTCACCGTCATTGTGTTCATGGCCATTATACTCCTCCTCATTGGCTTGCTCCTTGCCCTTCGAGACTATTTTTTCGACCACGCTACATAGTCTGGTAAGCTGAAGGTCGAGGTTATGCACTGATTCTTCAAGTTTTTCCATCCTTTCATTGGCCATCGCTTGAGCTCTAGTTGCTACAATACACCAACCGGAATTTTTGAAAAGTGGGACCGCCTAAAAAAAAATTCACTAAGAAGTGAATGGTACCACCGTGCTCAGCTCGTCGTCCTAATTCTGATGGGCTAGATCACCAATATTGCAGTGGCCAAATTCTCAAAATGTCAATGCGGCCAAAGGTCCTGCGAAAATTATACCCCGGTATAGGAACCCTTCACAACGACTCTGATCTGGTGGATCTGAGAGATCTGAATGGCGGATCTGATGGCGCTAGGCGGCGGAACTGACTTCTTCTACGGATCTGATGGATCTAATAGATCGGAATGGCTGATTGGGACCGATGTCTACTGCTGCTGCACTCCTTTGCATAAGCGAATCTGGAAGAGATGATGATAGAAAAGGGAACTAGGGTCTTGAGGAGTGTCAGGTGCTACAGATCGCAATATACATAAGGGTCTGGTAGTAGTACTCGGCCCATTGTTTCAGGGCTCTAACTAAGGACGATCGACCGTACCCTTAGCCGTACAACTCGACTACCCTATCGTACGGGCGAGTAATCTCTCCGAGTGTTGTTCTCGGTGTACTATAGCCGCGAGATGGCTGACGGTTTATCTATGGCGAGGTTTCAAAGGAGCCTAGGGGGCTTCCGATATACCCAGAGGGTACGTGGAAGACAGTCCATGCGCAGTTCTGTCTAATGCGCTACTACTCGAAGGGGTACCCACACGGGTTACAAGGGAGTCCAACAGACGTGACCACCTCTTGTATTTCCTGCGTGCATGCCTCCCCAAATCCGCAGATTTATGTGCTCAACGACAGATCCCGTGGTTTAAAGACGCCAGAACACGTCTCTAGCCAAAAGAAAAAATTGCTACGAAATGAAGATCCCACCGGCCCTGGAAAGTGCTCTGATACCACTTGTTATGCTCTTAACCTGCAAATGATACCCAAATACAGAATATGTGAAGAAAAGATACCCAAAACACAGAATATGCAATGATTTTATTATTCAGAGAGTAATGTTCACTTGCCTCTTCGAGGGGCCAACCTCCAATAGAGCAGAGCTCGATTACAAAATAAGACGCAATGCTCCTCGCAGGGAGTCTCTATCCTTTATATATGACTCATACATGCAATACCACGGGCCAATACCGTGGTATTAATAATACCATCTATCTAATACTACGACCCATTTGCAACTAACTGTGGTTCCGTTATTAATTGCAGATTAACCACTTACAATTATTAATATGGGCTTTATTGATTCTTGACTATGACGTGATCCCATTACATAAATAAGGGGGTTAGGATGGGACCCTAACACATGAGGTCTTATGACATAAATCCACACAAGTATATAAATAGCTTATGTTTTATAAAATGGACATTGTATTTAATAGATAAATTATTTCTATGGTACACCTTTCATGATGATGTTTTTCTTCATCACCTCTATCATACTACAATCACTTTCCTAGGTTGTAACACTCACTCTTGTATGTGTTTCCTATTCATGTACGAACTTCACCAGGATGTTGTTCTTAAACACCCATTTTCTTCACAATTTCATTCTAAAACATAGATTAGTTTCCTAATATATTGTTTCTCCTATATTTTGGTTCTAAGGCCTAATCAATTATGCCATTCACTAGCCAGAAATTCTGTATGAGATTAAATTGCTTATTGTCTTCGTGTGTGAGAGTGGAAAAGATCTTTCACACATCCTCCAACCTTCCTTAGAATTGAATATCACTTGTTTTCACTTTTATGATTTTCACTAGTGCCTTAATTTGTTCCAACTCCCTTTTAGCATCTCTTAAATAAAAATACTTGAAATTAGCCTCAACTTCTATTGCCTCTTTCTTTACATTCATAACATGTCTAGATTTTTGGGGGAGAGGTGCTAAGTGTGGGGTAGATACTTCTTGTCATATTTCACATTCACTCTCTTGTTATGTTGTAGACCAAAAATCTAACAATATAAAAGGTCCCTCTTCACCTTTGTGGGGAAGAAACCTACCCTAATCTTTCATGTTCACTCTCTTGTTATGTTGTAGACTAGAAATCCAAAAAAATAAAAGGCCCCTCTTGACCCAATATTAGAAACACACATTCAACCACTAAAATCCTCTACTTTCTTGAACTAAGAAGCCACTATGGGTTTGGGAAAAGTTGAGAAATACAAAAGACTAGGATGTATTATAGAGATCAACAGATATATCCCTTCTTGATTACAAGCTTGAGATGTCAGTGGAGACACCATTTCCTCCCCAAGGCCTAAGTTAGTATCTATGTACTCCCTTGGATCAAACTAAAAAAATCTCTTTTTAACAATGTCATTATCCTTCCACCAATAAAATCCCTTTACATTCCTTAAGGATGATGGCATTGCATTGGTCCATTATGGTGGAGTCAATTTTTACATATGATGGCCCTTTGACCATGACCATTTCCACTCTCTACATTGACTAACGACAACCATTATTGACAAAATCACCTTCTTACAAATTATTTAGCATGTCAAATCCCCCCTCATTGGATGTTGATCACATGTTGTCATCCATGGTAAATTGGCTAATCATGAAATGTACTAACATGTGGTTCGCTATCCCATGAGTAAACACTAGATATAAGGGTGGAAATTTGACTTTTTAACTTAACTTGCTCATATTAATTATGTACATTGACTTCTAATAGAGAATTTAGACAATTACTTATTTCTTATTTTTCTATCAAAATGATTAAACTCAAAAAACTTGTTGCATTTCATTTATTCATAATTGAATATCTAGTAATAACACCATCCATTCATATTTTGTTAAAATACTCTATGAAACTTGCTATCGAGATTTACCTTGATACACCTCCTTACATAAAATCTATCTTAACAAATAGCTTTAAATCATCTCAAATATATATTAAAAAAAAAGATATTCCCATCCATTTTTGAGACTCCTTTAGATAATATCCTCGTAATGAATCAAACCTTGTTATTCTTATGACCTACTTATATATTAAATATATATTACTAAATATTATAATGTTCTATATTTAAATATAGTGTATATCAAAATACCTATAAAATTAAAATAGATAAAACAAATTAATAAAATGTATTTTTAGTGAAAGAACTCGACAAAATATTTATTAAGATCAATAATATTCTAAAAATAATTAGATGATTTTTTATAATATTTTTTATTATCTAAATATTTTTTCCATATTTGACATATTTAAGTTTATTTTCTTTATATTAAATAGATTTAGAATTAAAATGAATTTAGGCAAGTTTAATTATTATTATAATGCTAATTATTAATTTATATTTTTAATTTTTTTTTTATTATTTGTTAAGTAATGTGAGTTTTGAAATGATTAGTAAGCCAAACCTGGAGCTTGAGTAATGGCGATTTAGGAGTAATGATGATTTAGGAGCAACTAATTCAGTTTGACTAATAGTGATTTAGGGGCAACTAATCATCCGAGGGTTACACCCAGCCTAGACCACAACAACCATTAGCATGGCTAGATTTTTGCTCAGGGGGTTGCTCAGGGGGTTTTGAATGGGTGATCTTTTTACCATGGAGTGCCTCGATGACCTTTTTACCAAGGAGTGCCCTAACAAAACACCTAGTCACTTTTTATTCTATTGCCTTGGATTTATTTTATTATTATTTTTTTAATTTAATTAATTTTTATTTTTATTTCATTTTAACCAAGGAAAAATGTTAAATAGGACATTACAACATCTCTACCGTATTAACTTGAAAATTTTTATGGTTTTTATTTTATTTTGACCTAATCAAAATGTTAATTATGAAATCTAAATCAATTACATATATACTACATAATTAATTTGCGGATAGTATAACTTATAGATGAAATATAATGTTAATTATGAAATCTAAATCAATTACATATATACTACATAATTAATTTGCGGATAGTATAACTTATAGATGAAATAATCTTTTTTTCAGGGTGTTGAATCCATTTATGCATTCAAAAATGAATTTTAAACAATTAAAAATCACATTATTTCTTGAAATTGTTATGTTGGATTCCAATGAAAAAATCTATAAATTAGACTCTGTAATTTATATAGTTTAATATTTATCCAATTTATGTAAAGTTTAATATTTGTTTAATTTATATTCTATAAAAAAAAAATTTAATGATAATGCTTTTGAAGTTTTTTAATTTCTTAAAAATATCATTTTTTCTCTGCACAAGTAACAGGACTTCCCAGTAAATCACCCATCCCACATAGTTTGTGATTCAAGCATGGTTAACTGTGGAGTTTTCTCCACAATCAAACCCACTTAGCATGCACCCCATTTCCAAGTTATGACTACCTCTCATGAAAATGGTTATAAATAAATAACTTAATGCAGTGAAATCCCAAAAAAAATATCTACTAATAATATTGTTGTTGTTGGACATTAGTCTTCAAATCCAGACTACGCTCAACCTGAAAAATATAATCCAATAATTTGGTGAAGAGATTTGATCTCACGGTATCATAGTCCAATCCTAACAAAACTAATGTTCCATGTGCAATTTCTTATTGTAAAAAAAATTACACCCAGTGAAATGATGAGATATTAATTCACCGCGCAAACCAAATTAACAAGAGATCGCCCACAACAAGAGTGAGAAACCTGACAGACAGACCTATTTCTTCTACTGTAAAAAAACTACACCGAGTGAAATGATGAGATATTAATTCACAGCGCAAACCCAATTAACAAGAGATGGCCACAACAAGAGTGACGGAAGGACCTATTGACATATGTAGGATCGATTATAATATAGCTAGTGTGTAATGTAGAATTTCAAAAATGTTTGATGACTTTTATTTTTTTAATATTTTATATTTAATATATTTAATTTTTATTGATAATATGTTTTTTATAAAATTTTTGGTTTAACTTCTAGGGTAATTAATTTCAAATTTGTGGGTGAATTATTTTATAAAAAATGAAATTAATAAAAAAATTTATCAAAAAACATGGAAAGTTAGCTAATTTATTAAATTTAGCTTGGAAAATTTTTCTTTATTAAATTATTTGTCTTCAAAATTAAGGTGATAATTTTTTTCACAAAATTGTTTAGGTCTTTTTGGAATTACACATTTATTTTGTAGAATTCTCAAAATTCTCCAAAACATACTCTAAGATCAAGAAAGATATTTTTCAATGAGTTTTTAAATTAGACATGCAAAAGTTTGTGGTTGAATGTTTAGTATGTCAACAAAGTAATAAAGAAGACAATCAATATAGCACGGGTTTTATTAGTCATTCTATTAAACATGCCAAGGAAACATTGAGAAGAAGTTTCAATGGATTTTATTATAGGTCTACCCAACTCAAGTAAATAATATCATTATGGTAGTGGTACATTAAATGACAAAGTAAGTCTATTTTTCCTTTTATTCTCATTCTTTTAAAGAAAGTATAGTGGCATAAGCATTGATGGAAACAACTTGAAATCTACATGGTGTTGAATTTCCACAATCTTAGGTCTTGGATAGAATTTTAGGATCTCTGATGTGAATCTCAACAAGAACTACTTTGCACAGTGTGAAACATATAAAGTAGTAAATCATATATGCATAAATATACACAATTTTTAACAAATATTGTACAATAATGTACAACCCAATCTTCATTACATTAAACCAATATGGATAATATAATAGTCTATGTTATACAAGATACAATGACAATCTTTGTTGCATCTTCTTTGTTGTATCTTGTCCTGTCAGGTCTTTTCTTCCATAGTGCTCTCTGGCAACCCTTGGTCCTTCAAAGGACAACACATAGAGACTCCAGGAGGGTTGTCACCTAACACTGTTGCAATGAACACAGGATGATCCAATTTTCTCTCTAGGCTAGTGAATAGTTGATGTAATAGCCTCGAAATAAGAGCATGTAATTAATTAGATTAATCATGCGATTTATAATCAACACGCAATTTACCAACTAATTAACATCAAATTTCAAAAATATGAGTAGAGACAACTTACATGTGGTGATGATGTTTCTCACTTGTGATTTCGGGGTTGAACGCTAGTTGAATTCTTCTAACTGCAACAAAGTCTTGGGGACGACTCTCCACCCAACCGTAGGCTCAATTGCACAAAATCTTGCTACAATTGGCCACCCTGAGCCCTTAATCAACGTACTATTGTCAGGGAACCCTTTGTCTCACTATTCTCCCAAGAGAATGGATGATAGAATCTTGGAATGATGGAATGTATCTCATCTTCCTCGCCATCTATTAAATAGAGCAAACATTGGAAGGGAAACCACATGCACACACTCCATTTGTCCACATGCAACTTTACTGCTTTCTTTCTGATTTTTTCTTCTTTCTTGTTTTAATTCTTTTGTTTTTACTTTTTCATAGTTTTATTGATTTTTACCATTTTTTTGTTTATTTATATTTATATTATTTATACTTTAGTATTGTTATTTATTATTTTATTATTATTTATTATTTATCTACTATTACTATTTTTATTTATTGTTTATTATTTATTTCTTGTATTTTAATATTATATTATATGATTTTATTATTTATTATTTATTTTTTATTATTTTTTGTTTATTATTAAGGAACATTACATACTCCCCCACTTTAAAGAACTTCATCCCAAAGTTAAGTTGAATTATTTAACATTTTATTTTTTTATTTATTACTTCATTTTCGCTGACACTTTCTATTGAACTAGTATAACCAGCAAGCATCGAAAGTTTCACAACACCCGGTAAATCCCAAGGAATCTTTGTCCTTTTTCCCACTTTCAGAACAAAGCATAAGCCTCCTCGATCTTTATCCTAGTCCAAGGTTGGCCCCAAGGCTTGCGCCTGACTCAAACCTCATATGCCCCAAGGCAGGCATCCGGTATAGTGCTTAATGTCTCTGGGCATCTTACAAGGTTGGTCCACTCCCTCCACAACTCACTAAGGCACACAACCCCAGGTGTCACGTCCCCAACTCTTTTTTTCTTAAGTTGAGCGGGTGCGGCACCGCCTAAACAACCAACCATTTCCATAGTTAAGTTATTTTACGAACTATGCCTTCAATCTTTCATAAAAACTTCACTTTTAATTATAATGTGTGGAATCCATTATAATGCATGATAAACGAAAGTCAAGAACCATAATAATATGCAAGAGAAACTTCTTTTTATTATATAGCAGAATTTTACAATGACAGGGAGTAACAACTCCACCGGCGTTTACAACCAAGGCGGGCACTCGCCCGTGCAAGAGCACACGGCAGTTTGCCCACGCCTTAACCAAAATACAAGATACAACCGAGTTATTGTCTACTCGGGTGGGCGCGCCCGTGCACGACCCGCGCCCAAGTTCCAAACCGACTCCGTTCACAAACGCAGTGGGCGGGCGCCCATGCACTCCACCGCCCACGCTACCCATTCACCAACAACCGTGCACAATGTGGTGGGCGGGTGCCCGTGCGCTCCACCGCCCACACCACTACCCACGCTGCCAAGTTATGTCGCCCATCTCGGCGGGCACATCCTCAAGTGTGATCTGCGGTTCTTCGTCTAACTCGCATCTCTCTTGTGTGTACAGTTAGAAGTGCGAAGAGCGAATGTCAAGTTCGATGCAAAAACCAAACGCTCGTTCCATTGTTTATATGGTTGTGAGGGTGGCGACCAGCTCCATGGCCGACCCTCCAAACATAACACGAACAACCCGTCGTTTGAGTCGTTCGGGCGTCGGCTCGCCCACGCCTTCACTCAACCCTCCGTCGGCTCTGTGTGTGGGGCGAGCTGCCAATTCGCCCTATAAACAAGTGAACGCCCTCCCATATCCGCGCGCTGTCTCCGCGTAGTTAGAGCACTCGCTCTCCCATAATTAGTCGTTTTTCATCGTAGGAGGGGTGCGCGCCCGTGCCGCAGCTCTGAGGCGTTACATCCTCCCCCACTGGAAATCATTGTCGCCCTCAACAATCTTGCACATCTAAGTACTCTCCGCTCAAATCTCGCAATCTTCCTCTTCCACTTCCAAAGTGAGTCCTCCGATTCCCAACTCTCCTCTTCCGGTGCTCCCTTCCATCTGACAAGGTATTCCCGTTTCTGGTGGCAACCAATCCCTGTAGTCCGATAACTCAATATCTTCTCCAACTCCAAGCCTGGTTTGTCTACTATCCCAGTTGGTCCTCTCGGCGGTTCAGCTCTCTCTGGATGGTCTGAGTCAAGCCTGCATCTCTTCAACTGACTAATGTGAAAAAATGGATGCTTCATGTGCATATGGTGCGGAAGCTCTAGCTCGTAATCAACCTCCCCCACTCACTTCTTCACCCGAAATGGTCCCTCATACTTCCGTGTCAGTTTGGCGGTCGTCCCCTTCGCTGGCTGAAATTGCTCCCCGGTAATTCTAAGAAACACCATATCTCCCACACTGAAGTGTACATCCCGTCTTCCCCTATCAGCATACTTCTTCATCCTCCTTGCAGCATCGTGCAAGCACAACCGTGCCAACTCCAAGGTCTCCTCCCAAGCCTTCATGAACCTCTTCGCATGAGGACTCCTCAAAAAACCTGTGGTCTCAACGGTGTGCGGTGCAACCGACATCTTTCCATTCACCAACTCAAATGGACTGTACCATGTCGCAGAACGCTTTTGAATATTGTAGCTAAACTGAGAAATATCCAAGAGTTTAGGCCAATTCTTCTGATCAGCCGTCACATAATGTCTCAAGTAGTCCTCCAGCAATGCGTTGATACGCTCGGTCTGCCCATCTGTCTGCGGATGGTAACTCGAACTCATCAACAACTCTATCACAACTAACTGGAACAATGTTGTCCAAAATCTCCCTGTAAATCGTGGATCTCTATCCAACATGATACTCAACGGCATCCCCCAATACTTCACCACGTTCTTAAAGAACAATTTGGCAGTCCACTCAGCTCCATAAGGTATATTTGTCGAAACAAAGACAACCTACTTGGAAAAACGATCAACAACGACCATGATCCCATTATACCCCTGCACCTGTGGTAACTGAACAATGAAGTCCATCAAGACACTCATCCATGGCCTCTCTAGAATAGGTAAAGGCTGCAACAATCCTCCTTGCCTCTGTGTATCTGATTTGTCCTATTGACAAATGATGCACATATGTACGTACTCCTCCATCTCCTCCCGCATCTTCTCCCAAAAGAACCCTCTCTCCAACAATGCCAAAGAACGATGTTGCCCTGGGTGGCCAGCCCATGGAGAATCATGGCACTCCTTCAAGAGGTGCCTCCTAAGACCAGATGTCTTTGGAACATAGAGTTGGTTTCCAAAGAACAAGTAACTGTCCCGTAGAAATAACTTTCGTGTCTTCCCTTCCTTTATCTACTTCACTATATTCTGCACCAAAGTATCGGTTTCCACACTTTCCTTCAATTTGTTTTGCATCTCTTCCGACATCTGAATTCGACTTCTACTCCTCGTTGCCCGGTCTTCACCCTGCAATGCTGCAAGTTGTCCCTTTCTACTAAGGGCATCTGCTAGCGCATTGTGTCTACCCGATCTATACTCAATAGACATGTCGAACTCTGCCAAGAAGTCCTGCCAACGAGCTTGCTTCACAGAAAGCTTCGGTTGTGATGCAAAATAACTCGCTGTAACGTTGTGAGTCTTGACAACAAAAGGCTTCCCAATCAGGTAATGCCTCCATACATGAAGACAATGGATGATCGCAGTCATCTCCTTCTCATGAACCGGATACCTCCGCTCTCTATCCTACAACTTTTGACTCTCATAGGCCACCGGATGCCCATCCTGCATAAGAACCCCTCTTATGGCAAAATCTGAAGCATCAGTGTGCACCTTGAACGGTCTCCCGAAGTCAGGCAACTTCGATATCGATGTTGTAACTATCCTTCTCTTCAAGTCATCAAATGCCTTTTGAAATTTCTCCGTCCAACACCACCTCTTGTCCTTTTTCAGTAGGTCTGTCACTGTCGATGTTACCTTGGAGTAACCTTCTACAAACTTCTATTGGTAGTTGGTCATGCCCACGGACACCCTCATCTCATGGACGTTCTTTGGTTCAACCCAGTCCTCGATAGCCTTCACCCTACTCGTCTCCATCCGTATGTACCCCTGACCAACAATATGCCCAAGGAACGAAATCTCGGTCTAAGCGAACACACACTTAGACTTCTTCAAGAACAACTGATTCTCCCTCAGTGCCTTGAACACCATCGCCAAGTGCTTCTTATGATCCTCCATGTTGTCACTGTAAACCACTATATCGTCCAAGTATACCACTACGAACGAGTCCAAGTATGGTCGTAGAACATCATTCATCAAAGTGCGAAATGTCGCAGGAGCGTTGCACAACCCAAATGACATAACAAGGAACTCAAACCTACCATACCTTGTTACGATCGCGGTCTTCTTCTCGTCTCCTTTAGCAATCCGCACTTGATAGTAACCATGCCTTAAGTCCAGCTTGGAAAACACTCGAGCTTTCGCAAGCTTGTCAAAGCAATCAGCGGCCAATGGCAAAGGATACCTGTTTCTCACCGTCTGCTTGTTCAATGCACGGTAGTCAGAGCACATCCGTAGCTCATTGGAATCCTTCTTTCGCTGGAATAATACCGGAGCTCCATACGGGGACCTTGAAGGTCTAATGAAACCTGCATCAGCTAAATCCTTTAGTTGTCGTTTCAATTCTTCCAACTCAGGCCCTGATAAACGATAAGGTGATTTAGCCGGGGGTTCCTTCCCTGGTTCAAGCTCAATGCTATGGTCCACCGCATGCCTTGGTGGAAGCTTCTTCGGTAGCTCATCAGGCATCAAATCTGCATACTCAACAAGCACATCAAAAATCTCAGCTGAAATAGGCGTCCCCACTTCATCACCTTCGACTCCCTTGAACAACACCGCATATGTCTCCATATCTAACTCCTTCATAGCCCTTTCCAAACTCAGTGCAGAAACATGCTGCACCTTGACTTCCTTCCTTTGCCTATGAGTGGGCAAAGTCCAAGTTCGTGTCTGTCCAACCAGCACCACCTCATCACAGAAGGAGACAACAATAGCCTTGTTGCCCTTCAAGAAATCTTGTCAAAGTATTACATCAAAGTCGTTCATCTCCATCACTGTGAAGTCCAACTGACCCGTCCAGTCTTTTATTTGCACCGGCACTTCGTGTGCCAAACCCGTCACCTTAGCCTTAGAGTTCACTGCCTTGACCTCCATGTTCAATGGAAGGATCGTCAGTCCGACCTCTCTAGCCAACCGTGTCATCATAAAGTTATGGGTGGCCCCTGTGTCCACAAGAGCTTGAGTGGTCTTTCCACGAACCATCAAGTCTACGAAACTTGATGGTCTCTTCGTTTATCATCAAGCTTCCTCAACCCTGAATCAGCTCTGATACCACTTGTCACGCCCCCAACTCTTTTTTTCTTAAGTTGAGCGGGTGCGGCACCACCTAAACAACCAATCGTTTCCATAGTTAAGTTATTTTACGAACTACGCCTTCAATCTTTCATAAAAACTTCACTTTTAATTATAATGTGCGGAATCCATTATAATGCATGATAAACGAAAGTCAAGAACCATAAGAATATGCAAGAGAAACTTCTTTTTATTATATAGCAGAATTTTACAATGACAGGGAGTAACAACTCCACCGGCGTTTACAACCAAGGCGAGTGCCCGCCCGTGCAAGAGCGCACGGCGGTCTGCCCACGCCTTAACCAAAATACAAGATACAACCGAGTTATTTTCTACCTGGGCGGGTGCGCCCGTGCACGACCTGCGCCCAAGTTCCAAACAGACTCCGTTCACAAACGCGGTGGGCGGGCGCCCGTGCGCTCCACCGCCCACGCTACCTGTTCACGAACAACCGTGCACAATGTGGTGGGCGGGCGCCCGTGCGCTCCACCGCCCACACCACTACCCACGCTGCCAAGTTATGTCGCCCATCTCGGCAGGCACATCCTCAAGTGCGATATGCGGTTCTTCGTCTAACTCGCATCTCTCTTGTGCGCAAAGTTAGAAGTGCGAAGAGCGAATGTCAAGTTCAATGCCTAAACCAAACACTCGTTCCATTGTTTATATGGTTGTGATGGTGGCGACCAGCTCCATGGCGGACCCTCCAAACATAACACGAACACCCCATCATTTGAGTCGTTCGGGCGTCGGCTCGCCCACGCCTTCACTCAACGCTCCGTCGGCTCCGTGTGTGGGGCGAGCTGCCAACTCGCCCTATAAACAAGTGAACGCCCTCCCATATCTGCGCGCTGTCTCCGCGTAGTTAGAGTGCTCGCTCTCCCATACTTAGTCGTTTTTCATCGTAGGAGGGGCACGCGCGCGTGCCATAGCTCTGAGGCGTTACACCAGGAATCGAAGTCCTTACATCCCTACCAAACTTCGACATCCCAATACAATACTGGGCACCTAAACTTCAATATCAGGCACTTGGCCTCCTCAAGATGGTCTCATAGCCCTCAAGAGCTATACAAGACAAAGAAACCACTGGCATATGTAGTGTTCATCGAGTTTGTCCCCAGCCCATATGGTGTTACTTATTTTCCCTCATGTGTATGGGCTCGCACGAGATCATCAAATAAACCGGCCCTCTCGGCCCATTAGTGGAGTCCTGTCAATCATCACACCTCAATATGCAACCAATGCATTAGCTATACCATCATAGTATCATAGAAAATAATCCACATGCCAAGTGTTGCATGTCATCATGAGAACATTCATCATTGCTAATCACAAAATAACGAACTGCATGCTCATGCATTTCATGAATTTTTATGCAACTATCACATGCTTCATCTCATGAAATACCGTCATAAGTTATAACATCAATATATTTGCATCAAATACATATCATGACTTCACATAATAAACGAACCACATGTCAATAAACCTCATATTATAGCATCATAATTCCTATTCCACGTTATGCATATCATATCCATCATGAGTATTCAACATTAAATACCTATCATCATGTAATAAATGAATATGTCAATATAACATCATAATGCCTATGCATATCATCATCATCATAAGGATACATCATCACTATAAGAACCACATGTGCATCATTATCCTCCTACCATTATATCATGAAACCTCATGTAAAATTATACTCAACATCATAATAGTTAATTAAACTAAACTAATATCATAGTGTACGATTTAGATGTAGCATAAAGTTTAAACAATAAAACATGATTTAGATGCTCCATAAAAGTATCTGTCTTAGCTAAGTAAGCAATTCTAATTAGTTCACCACACATTTTAATCAAGTAAATAAGGAAAGTCATTATAAATAACATATGCATCTTCCCAAGTAGCCGACCCTAGGCTATATTGGTCCCACTGGACCTTGACTTTCTCAAACTCACAGTCCCTCAGTCAACAAACCCGACGGTCCAGTATACAGAATGGTTCGACCTGAAGGACTCCCTCCTCAAAAACCTACATTTTTTCAAATTTCAAAATATGGGATGGGTTAGGTACATATTTTCTAAGCATAGAAACATGAAACACATTATGCATCCTTCTTATATGGAATGGAAGCTCAAGTTTATAAGCAACTAGTCCAATCCTCTCTAGGATCATGAATGGCCCAACAAATTTAGGGAATAACTTTGTTCCCTTACCAACCCTAAAGGGACTTTTAAAGGGTTTGATTCTAATAAAACTTGGCTTCCTTCCTCAAATTTTCTATCAACTCTCTTTGCATCAGCATAACATTTCTGGCAATCCCTGGCTTCTTTTAGTCTTTGTTTATTTGTGAACATTTGTTCTTCCATTTCTTGGAGCATTTTAGGTTCCAACATGACTTGATCCTCTAGTCGATCCCAACTTAATGGAGTACGACATGGTCTTCCATACAACATTTCATAGGGAGATGCCTGAATTGAACTATGATAACTATTGTTGTATGAAAATTCCACTAAGGGAAGGTATTTCTCCCATTGGTTTTGTTGATCCAAGACATACATTCTTAGCATGTCCTCTAATAATCGGTTTACTCTTTCTGTTTGCCCATCTGTCTCTGGGTGATATGATGTACTGAATTTTAATTGTGTTCCCATAGATTGTAATAGGCTTTTCCAAAATATGGAAGTAAAATGTGCGTCTCTGTTAGATATTATCTTTCGTGGCACTCCATGAAGGTGAATTATTTCTTTTAGGAAAATTTGAGCGATAGCGGATGCTTCAAAGGTGGTCTTAACTGGAATGAAGTGAGCACTATTAGTTAATTTATCAACGACAACCATAATGCAGTCATGTCTTTGGAATGTCATAGGTAAGCCTCCGGCAAAATCCAGTGAAACAACTTCCCACTTAGTTTCTAGGATATCATGGGGTCGTAAAAGACCTGTCGGGTGATGATGTTTAGCTTTAACTTGTTGGCATTCTAAACATCGGGCCACAAACTCTGTTATATCGTTTTTCATTCCTTTCTAGAAAAATAGTTGTTTTAAATTTGCGTACATTTTCTGGACTCCTCGATGTGCAACATATGGAGCTTGGTGGGCTTGCTTCATTATTAATTTCCAAAGTTCATCATCACCTGGGACGTACATCCTACCCTTATATCATAGCAATCCATCATTATCTAAGTTGTATCCTTCCCACTTGGTCACCACAGGTACCTCTTCTTGTAAGGAAAACTTTATTTGTTGGTATTGTGGGTCCCCTACTAGGTGTTTTAGAATCCAGCTTCTCAAGTCTATATTTAATGACAATATTGAATGAAGTCTAGGTCTCCTGTTTAAAGCATATGCAACTTTATTTTCTTTCCCCTCGATGTAGGATATCTTGAAATCATAATCACTAAATAGCTCACTCCAGTGTCATTGTCGAGCATTAAGGTCCTCTTGGGTGAAGATATACTCAAGACTTTTATGATCTATTCTTAATTCAAATTGATGCCCCATCAAATAATGCCTCCATAGTCTCAAGGCCATTACAACTGCCATTAATTCCAAATCATGAGTAGCATAATTGATTTCATGGGTCTTGAGTTTATGTGAAGCATAAGCGATAACCCCTTCATCTTGCATCAAGACTGCACCTAATCCTTCTCCTGATGCATCCATGCATACACCAAAGTTCTTGTCCATGTCAAGTGCCTTTAATATTGGAGTAGTTGTTAGTCAATTTTTTAGCTCATTAAATGCTTTCTCACACTCACTTGTCCATTCAAACTTAACCACTTTCCTTTTGATGTGGGTGATGGGATTAGATATCTATGAGAACCCTTCTACAAATCTTCTATAATAGTCTACCAACCCCATAAAGTTGTGTACTTCCTTGACATTTTGAGGAGTAGGCCAATCCATTATAGTGTCAATCTTACTATAATCCATTGCAATGCCTTTCCCACTAATGGTATGGCCTAGATATTGAATTTCTTTCTCAAATAAGGAACACTTAGTAAGTTCCCATATAGCTTATGTTCTCTAAGGCATTGAAGTACCAATCTCAAGTGTTCTAGATGCTCCTTCTCACTTCGGGAATAAAATGAGGATGTCATCCAAGAAGACTTGGACAAAGCGGTCCAGATATTTTTAGAAGTCATTATTCAACAAGTTCATGAAGGTTTTCGGGGCATTAGTCAAACCAAATGGCATAACAAGAAACTCATAGTGTCCATATCATGTTCTGAATGTCATCTAAATGTCATCTTAGGTACGTCTTCCTCCTTGATTCTTAGTTGATGATAACCTGACCGTAAGTCTATCTTGGAAAATATTGAAGCTCCTTTTAGTTGGTCAAAGAGGTCATCTATTCGAGGCTTGGGGTACATGTTCCGAATGATGGCCTTGTTTATATCTCGGTAATCAATACATAACCTAAGAGTTCCATCCTTCTTCTTTACAAATATCATTGGTGCACCCCAAGGTGACACACTGGGTTGGATAAAACCTTGACCAAGAAGTTCTTTGAGCTGTATACTCAACTCATTAAGCTCTGGGATAGTCATTTGATAAGGTTTTTTGGATATGGGTTCTATTCCTGGTTTCAAAGAAATGGAGAAAACAATTTCTCGAACTGGAGGCAAAACCCTAGTAGCTCTCGAGGGAAGACATCTACAAATTTGGAAAGTAGTGGGTGCAACTTATCCGACTTCTCGTCGGCACAAACCATTTCTACCACATATATCTTACACCCTTTCCTCATACACTTATTAACCTTCTTGGCTGATATGAGGCACAACATAACATCATGTCTAATGCATTTTATTACTATGGTTTCTCCCTAGTCATCTTTTAGGAGAATTGTCTTATTATAGCAATATAGTATAGCTTGATTAGATTCAAGCCAATCCATTCCTACAATTAAGTCATAAGTTCCTAGAGTCGTGCTATATAGGTTCATCTTTGTATCACACCCCCCAATGTTAACATTGCAATCTGTTACCATTGACCCTACTGATTTCTGAGAGCCTGATGCCATTTCTACCATTTTAAAGTTACTTTGCTCGTGAGCCATCAATCCACATCTAAGTATTGTTGAAGGAGAAATAAAAATATCAGTGGAACCTGGATCAATTAACACAAATAAAGGGATCTTATTGATCATACCTAAGGACTCCACCACTGTCGCTTGGTGCTCAGCCTGGCAATGGTTTGTGGCTACATGAATTTGGTGTGGGTTTTGTGGTCTTCCTCCTTTTTCTTTGTGTCCCTGTTGTTTAATCCCAGTTTGATACCTTAGACAATCCCTTCTATAATGTGGACCTCCACATTTCCAACATTCTACTTGTTCTCGATTCTTACGTTGTACATGTCCTTGGTCAACAAATCCTCTACCCCCACCATTGGTGTTCCTCAAGTAGGGCTAACCCCTACGTCCTCTTGGAGGCAGCCGAGAAATTGCACTAGCGATCCGAGAAACATTGTTTTGTATTCCCTGGAATCTATACAGCTGCCCCCCTGATCTATTTACCCTCATTATGGGATGTTCCTTCCCTGTATTTTCATCAACCACCATTCGCTTTTTCATATTTATCATCCTCAGGACTTGTTTGGCTAAACTAGTGGTTGTTGCCATAGTGGTGGGTTTCCACATGGCGACTTCCGCTCGGACCAAGGGATCGAGTCCATGCAAGAATCTTTTAGCTTGACGTTGATCATCAACCATATAGTCCACGTGATGGACCAACGCATAGAATTCAGCTTCATAGTCCTCGATAGATCTACCATTCTGTCGTACTGTATGGAAAGTCCCTACTTGTTGGTGTTTGTACTCCTCGGATAGGTACCTAGTTCGGAAAGATTCCTCAAACATTTCCCAAGTGACTTGCAATGGGGTGACTTGTATCTTCTTTTTCATTTACCCACCATAATAGAGCATCTCCTTTTAGTAGACTCATTGATATTTGGGTCTTTTCCCTTGAAGTGTATGCCTTAAATCTAAGTTCTCTTTTGACACCAATTACCCACGCTTTTGCTTTTGAACCCCCCTCTTCACCCGTAAACTCTGGTAATTTGGATTTTTGGACTTCTTTCATAATATCGAGCGTTGTTTGTACATCTTTGGCATTGAACTAAGAATTTAGGTCTTGCCTCTATTTTCGTTCCAACTCCCTTCCTTTACCTTGATCATTTCCTTGATCTTGTCCTTAGCTTGCGACCCAATCCTTAAAGATTTTTGTCATTTCCGAAGGGAATGTAATATAGCTTGCTCAGCTAGGGTTCCAATATCTATAGTGGCGAGAGGTGGGGCTTCCACCTTAGGGTTGCTTTGGGTTTGTCTTCGACGTTTAGGAGCCATGATCTCCCCTGTGTTTAATCAAGTTGAATTTGACATCACTTCCAATGTTATACTTACTCATGTGCCAAAAGCTAAAATAAATATAGAATATACCCTTATTTTAGAATATGCAATTATTAGTTACATCAACATATTCAACACAATTTATTTTTCATTCATCCAAATTTATTTATTACCACAAATTAGCAATAACCACTAATTTTATAGTATTATATGATATGATTTATACCATGAAAAACATGAGTTGGAAGGTAATAATGATGTCTGAATAAAAGTTAGAAAGTTGTCTGAACATAAAATTGAAATTCGAATGATTGTGAAAATAAAGCTTTAGAAGATTGGTGGCATTATAGGAACATAAATATTTATTAATAGGTATGATTATTGTTTTAATAGGGTACTTGAATCGTGAAAATAAAATTTATTCACCAACTAACTTTTGAAATTATATGTCACACCATTCACATATAAATTTGATGGACCATCACAATATTAAGTCTACAGATTCATGACCCATATGTGCTAGGACAGATTGAAATTTTGTGATGTAGAGTGAAATATTTTGAGTATCTAGTTATTATGTGCCCTCAAATTAATAACTTAGAGGTCGATGGTTCTTAGCATTTTTGTAACAACTATATTTGGCATTTACAGAAATCAACAAATGTTTTAATTTATTGTTGTTGATATATTAAAACGGTTCTAAGACATTACAGTGAAATGCATCAGATTTAAGCCATATTTCCATAAATAAACTTATCAAAAATTACCCTACAATGTAAACCGTAGAGCTCATGTAAATTGAAGTGTATTAAATAGTTTCTAGTGCCCAGCTACTTAGGCTACGATTTTATGTATTTAGATACCAACAACGAGCCAATAAATCATATCAGCAAGTGGGATTATCGAAGAACAATGCCAACAATCCCATACCATTAAATGTAAATTATCCATTCATTATGCGCGTTAACAACTAAAAGAGA
Source organism: Pinus taeda (assembly GCA_000404065.3). Taxonomy (NCBI): domain Eukaryota; kingdom Viridiplantae; phylum Streptophyta; class Pinopsida; order Pinales; family Pinaceae; genus Pinus; species Pinus taeda. The sequence goes on along the minus strand of APFE031707750.1, from coordinate 55,191 downwards.
ACTCAAGAAAATTCATGCTCATTTATTTAGCATCTACGTAAAACTATTCATTCCTCTATAAATTGTTTGCAAAGTTAAATGGCGCCAGGTATCAAATGGTCATAAGCGTGAACTATTTAACTCAATTAATTACAAAACTGTGTTGGGTTTCTACATCAGTAATGAGAGATCAATTACACAGACACCAAAAAACTCTATTTAAAGAACCGATTTTAGTTGAAGAAAATACATGCAACTAGAGAATGAAATAACAACAATAAATTAATTCTAATGCAAATCAGGCATTTAATCAAAAAAACTATTCCAAATATGTACGATTTTTCCATTGAGATTAAAATATACCATCATGTGGTTTATATATATACTGAAATTTGTTTACTTAATGTATAAAATCATGATGCAGTGCTAAAAAAAAAGCAAAGACTACAACATTTTAAATTTGGAAGGGAAACATTATGATTTCATTAATATGTCATGTGCCCAAAAGAAAATGCTAGTTACTTGCGTACAGTAAAAGGTCGTTCAAAGGAATTAGTGGTAGATTTATTCAATAAAATCATCAAACCCATTTTTTTTATATTTCTTTTATATTTTTCTTTATGACTGTGATGGTGGGGGAGTCTTGGAGCTGACATGTAAGTGGGAATGCCAAATCCAAGGGTCTGTTTTTAGACTGACCCATTTTGAATTTCGAAATTAAAACCTGTGTGGATCGGCCCAACATGTATTTTTTTTAAAATGTTATGTATACATCAATTTAACTGAACCAACAGGAATCTGAAGATTCAATTAATGAAAACTAGAGGCATTTGGAATCTTCCACAAGTCTCGTATTCGCAGCTAATCTCGTGAGTTTAGTATAAAGCAGTCTCAAAATTTTACTTTGGCCACTGGTTATTATAGGATATATTCATGGCATGAGATTGAGTTGAAAATTGTGTTTTTCTAACAAGTCCGTTGTCAACAAAGAACTATTTCACTTTGCTCCTACAACATGAAATTGCTAGCGTCAACATTGCGAGTTGAGGTCTAAGAATATGTAATACGAAACAATTCATGCAATTGTATTGTGCATAGTGCATGGGATTTGGCATGGTCTTGATATGATGAATGGTTACCTGTGAAGTGAGATTTGATTGAAGGCAACTGTGTAATGTAATTAAAGAGAAAACATGCCCATGGAGATCACCCAAATGTGACATCTAGCAAACTTAAAATTGTTGCATGTTGCAAACATTACACTGCCTATGATCTTGACTCTGGGCAGAGCTTTAGTCGGTTTGAATTTGATGTTGTGGTTACTCAACAAGACATAATGTATACTTTCCAACCACCATTTGAGATGTGCGTTAAGGATGGAGGTGTGAGTAGTGTACTATGCTCTTTTAGTAAAGTCAATGGAATTCCTGCATGTGCAGATCTTGCATTTTTGGCAGAATTGAGGATAGAGCCAAAGCCAAAGAGGGACAATGAGAAATTTTGTAGCCGCAACTTGCAGAGCCACATTATGTGAGTGATAAGTCACAACTAGAGTCAAAAGCTTCAAGTCATAGCCACACTCAAACGTTTTCTTTGTCGCAGCCCAGTGATAAAACAATTGAATTTTTTTTTTGTGGAAGGAAGGATGTGACTGTAATATTCCCTTTTAAGTGGATAGAATCATTAGGATGTGACTGTATTTTTTTTTGTTAAGTCATTTAGATCGAAGTTTTCTATTAAAATGTCTATAGGCCCTAAGAGTTGAACCTAAGCTTTGATACCATATGCAACAGCCCCGAAATAAAAACATGTAATTAATTAGATTAATCATGCGATTTATAATCAACACACAATTTATCAACTAATTAACATCAAATTTCAGAAATATGAGTAGAGACAACTTACCTGTGGCGATGATGTTTCTCACTTGTGATTTCGGGGTTGAACGCTAGTTGAATTATGCTAACTGCAACAAAGTCCTGGGGAAAACTCTCCACCCAACCATAGGCTCAATTGCACAAAATCTTGCTACAATTGGCCACCCCCGAGCCCTCAGTCAATGTACTACTGCCAGGGAGTCCTTTGTCTCACTATTCTCCCAAGAGAATAGATGATGGAATCATGGAATGATGGAATGCCTCTCATCTTCCTCACCATCTATTAAATAGAGAAAACATTTGAAGGGGAACCACATGCACACACTCCATGTGTCCACATGCAACTTTACTACTTTCTTTCTAATTTTTACTACTTTCTTGTTTTATTTCTTTTTTTTTTTTACTTTTGGACAGCTTTACTAATTTTTACTATTTTTCTGTTTCTTTTTTATTTGTATTTATTTAGAGCTTTAGTATTGTTATTTATTATTTTATTATTTTATTATTATTTATTTACTATTACTATTTATTATTTATTGTTGTTATTTTTTTCTTGTATTTAATATTTATATTATATTATTTATTATTTATTATTATTACTATTATTTATTATTTATTATTTATTATTTTTCTTATTTATATTTATTATTAAGGGACATTACACCTGAGCTCCAATCCACTAATCTAGCAGTCACTTTTGTCCATCAAAGTGTTGCACATTAGACACCAAACTTCACCCAACCTTCAACTCTCTTTGTCACTTTAATATTGCTTGTCTATTGCTACTTTGGGTAGCCGACACACAGCCCTCTACCAAATCAATGACACCCAATCCTTCACTGCAAGTTTTTCTCCAGGATAGAATTTTGACCTCCATGAAAAGTCCTCCAAATGGCACCCAAAGGCTGCTCAACAAACAGATCCAAAACTGACCCTAAAACATGGATCCAACATAAGTAAAACTCACCTCCAAGTTTGTTGTATTGTTGTTGATCTTGTTTGTTCCTGGTTAGGGCACTTGCACACTACAATAATCCTAATAGAATACCCAAACAACCCTTAAATCATTGCAACCTCACCTTATATGAAGCCTATGAATCCACATTGCTGATTAGGGCACAAATTAGCCACGAAACAGTTCCACACAAGCCCCCTTCTATGGGGTTAGGGTGTGTGACCTTCCACATATGACTCCCTATACCCACGGCCTACTCAAACAAAGTTTTTGCACCCCATATAGACCTGAAATATAGCTCCTCTGCCTCGGCTCTCTAGAACAACACCTCGGCCATCCTTTCCTGCACTTTAGTCACAAAAACTAATCCCAAACAATCTCTTCTTCCATGTTGTCTCTCTCCTTTTGCCTACGACCCAAAAATTTAATAATCCTTTCCTCCAATGAGATCTTCCTTATGCTTGTGTTGCACTTTTGGATGATGAGAAATGTCATCCATTCACCTTTCTTTTATACGCAAATGGAGGGCTTCTTCCAACATCCTCTATGGGCTTGTTCAGCTGTCAAGAGGCTTACTTAACTCAATAAGGCCTTAACACACGTGGGGCAATGATCCAAACTTAAATAGGAATGCAATAAATTACGAATATAACCATAAATAAAGAGATGTAGTAGAAATAACACTTCATTTCATTAATATTAGAATACGGAAATATGCTTACAAACAGAATGGAAATAAACTAGCTCGGGCGATGGTAGCTTATCTCTGAGAAGAGATGTGGCAGTTACATGCCTCTAAACTATGTTAGAATGTAGCTCAAGGGCCTATTTATTATTGAACAATGAGGGAAAACCATAAACAACTAAAACCCTAACCGCAAGAGATGGAACACGAAGAGTTTGTGGCCCCTGTTGGGGTTAGATGGGCAACCAACTTCCTGGGGTCGTAACTTGGTCATATTATCTATGTTTGGCACATACAATAAATTTTTAGAAAGGTATCTTTGATTACTACAAGATTTATGGTAGAGGAGCTAAAATAAAACGTCTTTTAGGGGGGTCAAAATTGTTCTGGAAATTCAGGACCCAGAAAACAACGAAAAATATTAAATGCTGAAATAATCAAGGAAATAGATTAAAATGACTAGAGGTTTAGGTAGAATAGGTGGGTGGCGACTAATATCCACCTAGATCATTCCTCCTCCTTACGAATAATTGATCCCCATTGCATTCAGAGCCTCCATAAGGTGAGGAAAGTTCTGTTGAACCTAGTCCCTAGTGAACCTGGTCTCAGATGAATATTGCTCAAGAAAATGTTCCAACATCAATTCCAGGTGATTTCCCATATGAAGAATTGTTTTCCATATCAACCCTCAACCCCTGATTTGCTGACATATCCAAATACCTAGTATTAGGGAAGTTGCCTCAGAATATTTCTACTTGGGAGAAGCATAATATTGTTCAACGTAGCGCCAACTATTCCTGGATACATGGCGACTTATTCCACACAAGACCTAACTTGATTATGAGGAGATGAGTGTGAGAAAATGAAATGTTTGACGTGTTGAAGGTCTACCATAGTGAGCCCTATGGAGGGAACTTTGTAGACAAAAGAATAGCATATAAAGTCTTATGTTCATGGTATTACTAGCCCATGCTTTTCAAGGATGCTAAAAAGTTTGTGTTTAGTTGTGATTCTTGTCAAAGGATGGGGAGGCCAGTTCCTTCAAATGAGATTCCCCTTTAGACACATATTTCCATAGAACCTTTTGAAAAGTGGGCATTAGATTTTGTGGGACCTATTTCTCCCATGTCAAGGAAGAAGAGATACATTTTGGTTTGCACTAACTATGTTACAACGTGGGTGGAGGCCAAAGCTTTGTATTCCGCAACTAAGAAAGTGGTAGTGGATTTCCTCTTTGAGGACATTTTCACTCAATTTGGCATGCCCCGCGAGATCGTCATTGACCAAGGCACAAAATTTACATCTAAGTTGGTCAAAGCCATCATTGAACAATATCATATCAAGTACTAGAAATCTACTCCTTACCACCCACAAGCAAATGGGAACACCCCGTGTGAACTAGTATATGGTAAGTAGGTACTGCTTCCTATCGAATTCTAGGTAAAAACATTTTGAACTGCTACTCAATTAGGGCTGAATCTCAACGAATCCCAAGGAAAAAGGTTAATGAAGTTGAATGAACTTGATGAGATAAAATAGGATGCATTCCATCAAACTATGTTTGTGAAAATCAGAGAGCCTGATGGCACAATAAGTTTATTAAGAAAAAGGTCTTCTACCCAAGAGATTGGGCCTTACTCTATGAAAGAAAATTCAAACACTTCAGAGGTAAGTTTCTAACTAGATGGTTGGGCCCCTATGAAGTGAATTAATTTTTTGATAATGAATCTGTTCGAATTAAAATCATTGATGATAATCAAACCTCCTTTGTGGTAAATGGCCATCGACTAAAAATCTACCACCAACCGCTCTCCTGGCAACAATTTCTGCAGGAAGTAAGAGGAGATCCATTAATGGAGTTTGTTCATGAAAATGACTAGCCTCCTACTGGTTCATATGGTAGATTTATTTCTTCTTATTGTATATATTTATAGCTATGTATATGTATATAATATAAATAACCAATGAGATGTCATTTTTTTCATACGTATAGGTGTTCTCCCCACATCTCATGTAGAATAAAGGATAAATTTTTCTTGGGGAGGTTTATTCCTTTAACCAAACTCGACAGATTATCTATGGAAAAGGATCTTTTTGGAGTCTTATTTGGATGTTTCAGACTCTCAAAAACTGAAAATCCCAAGTAGTGGCTAATCCAGGCTCATAAATATCCAATGGAACAATGGTAGTTTAGGGATTCCTTGGGTACAAAATTATTCTTTTCTGGGATCAAGGGAATATTTACAGAAAATAAACCCCATGGAGTCTTCTTTGGGTTAGTCAAACTCCCTAAAATTGAATGCCTCGAGCACATGGCTACTTTAGGCTCGTTAAAATCATGAGGTGGTAGTAGTTAGGGACCTGCTGAGCATATAATTATTCTTTTCTAGGCTCAGCAGAATATTTACGAAAATAAACCCCCATACACTCTCCTTTCTGGGCATTTGAGACTCTCTAAATATGAAATGCCTCAGATAGCAATAACCCCAGTTCTGGTTAAAATCCATGGGATGATGTCCAGAATTTGTTTCAATAATTGGAGACAACTACAACAAGTTGTGTGATGATATTGTAGGAAGATTTTATTTCCAATTTTGCTCAAAGTCATCCTGTACTTAAGATGCATGTACTTAACTTCATGTACTTAATTAATTACTTTCATCAAAATATTGTGGTTTCTGAGCATGACATTTGCAAAAGGAAGGTTGTGTATAGAATCCACTGGTTAATATGTTTTGCAGAGACATAATTGTTATGACTGTTATTTTTCCATTTTTCCAAGTCAGGCTCAACATGATCTTCAAAGTTTTGTGCTCCAAATTATTATGAGTTAGAACCAAATGTATGTGACTATAATTATCTAGATTAAATCATAAGAATTCAATTGTATGTTATGTAAATGTGTACCTTTGTAAATACACCTTCCACAATACCACTCCTTTCCATGATTATCAATTCATTCCTACCCCCACTCCCTTCCTAATCATGCTCATGCATGTCACTTCCTCATTCACCCTTAATGATTAATACTCTGTCAATTCAAATGATGTTTGAATGGGTGACCATCATAACACCCAATTCTTGGTACATCACCTCCACCCCTTTTCCATTCCCACAAGAAGTATGGTGGAGGTTGTTGACCTACCATTGGGGTAAAGTTTTTCTCATAAGGCTGAGACTGCACCATCGTGATCTTTGAGACAGGGTTGCAACATTGTGATTTTTTGATACAAGGTAGTCAATTGTGAAACTGTTCTCATAGTTAAAAATTTTGGAACCTTAGCTTTGCATTGGCATAGGGGCCGATAGGCATGAACCCACTTTCAGGAAATTTTCACAGAACCCAGAGTACAAGCAGTGTAAGGAGATCCTAGAAGAAATAGGATGGATGCCTTTTCTCCAAAAATTTTAGGGGTTCAATGACAAAGTTGCATTAGCCTTCACACAGAGATTTGATGGGGAGAATGTGATGGTTGGAAATTTGAAATTTAAAATCACCATAGAGTTTATTAGCCGAGCCATAGGGATTCCTTCCACGGGTGAGCTATTCTTCAAAGGTGGGAAGATAAACATCTCTAGCTGCATGAAATTCCTTAAACCGACATATCGTACACTTAGTTTATCAAAGGGGGTATTACGCAGCTGTGTGAAAGAAAGATGGTACTCGCTGGTCACCATTCTCCAAATGTTCATTAAATCTTAAGGAAGGTACACAATTGTTTTCCTTTATCATATTCAACTATTATCACATTTCTCTAAAGACAGTAGGATTAACATGCCTCATTTCTTATAGTTGATTCTACATAATATGGCTCAGAGTGTACAATATGAGGGTAAGAACCTTGAGACTACTATTAATTACCATATCTTAATAAAAATGATTAGAGTGGCCGAGTTGAGTCAGAGGTGGAAGTCCTGGGAGGACTTCCTCATTGAGAATTATCCTGGGGAAGGAACACAGTTTAAAGGCTGACAGAGGCTTATCAACTTGATGTCAAAGTATGTGAAGGAAGAAGCTTATCAGGGCTCTAAGTCTAAGTCTAGTCCTACACCTAAACCTATCCCTCCTACAGAAATGGCTCCCACTAAGAACCATCAAGAATCAACACCCAACTCCAGGTCCTTAGAAATAGAGAAAGAACGCAGAGAAGAAAAAGCAAAAGAGGGGTCATAAGTATCAACCTAAGCACACCAAAGCACCTAAACAAACTAATTTTGTGGAGGCATCTCTTCTTGAAATGGAAGAACCTACTTCCAAGGCCATTGAAAATAATTACAGGCAAAGGCAACCCTCAAACAGAAATGAAAACTCTCTCTGACGAAGTCAACTCATACTGCAAAAACTTCAACTCAAGGTCCACAATGAACCAGAAGTATGAGTAGGTCGAGCACCCTGTAACAAAGATCCTACATTCAAAGCCTATCAATGTCCTCTCCTCCCCTAACTCAGATACTAGAAGGCCATATCTAAGAAGTGAAGGGATGAACACTCTAGTGTTTGAAGAAAACGTTCCCCTGGACATTACTGAAGATCTAGAAGATGTGTCTCCACCCCAACTAGTAATCAATAAAAGCACTAGTAAAGAGGAGACATAATACTAACTCAAAAGAAAGGTCACCAGTCGAGTTTGAAGGGGGAGTGTTTCTCAACAATTTGCAACAACAGTCAAGACCCCCACTTCTACTAGTGAAGAAAAATTAAAGATTCATTTGGTTTAGTTTCAAAATAACATTGTAAAGCAACAGGAGCAAGAATATAAGTACAAAGTTTTGTCTCATTACATGCGTGAAGTTAACAATCAAATCAGAGCTACTAATCCCACACTGTTTTCTCAAAATGATGTGTTAAAGTGGAAGAATAAGTAGCTACTTCGGTGGAAAACATCCTGGCTTAAGCCCACAAGGAAACTCAGTGCTCAGGAATTGGCTCTCAAGTTTAAGAAGTGCTCCATTTCGGTCAGTCATAATTCATAATTTCTTGTTAAGATAGTAGGACTTTAGTTGGAGGTCTCTCTTACACTACCATTTTTTGGTAGATTATAATTGATGCATGAGGGCATGCATTCGTACAGGCATGGAGGGATGTTGGCACCCATTTTTGTCACCACTTCCTTACTCTATTCACTCACATTTTTACCTTTATACCTATATTTTACCTCTTTCAGCTACTATACCATATCATTTACTACCAAAACCCTGCCATCACATGAATAGAGGTAAAATCATTTTGCTTAACATTATTTTGGTGTTTTTAGTTGAATTTAGATATATTATAGAATCATGCTTATTAGGACATCCCTAACTATCTATTTTTGGGCTCATAGCTACAAAGACTATTGACAGGTGAATGACTGTCTAAGTAGCAGGTTGAAGTATGAGGTGGTGCATGCTTCATCATCTAAGTGCTACTATTTTTTACTTAAAACTTCATTTCCAGTCTTCTACTCAAGTTGGTAGTCAAAAAGTGGAAACTCCTTTTGATGGATGTGTATGCAGTTTATGAGATCTCCTGGCATCTCATACACTGATAATTGGGTGGTCAAGGATAGAAGCAGCTTATCAAGCCAAACGCAGTTGATTCAGGGTCGATCTTATGAAGAAATAATGCAGTCTAAGATTAGCCATTAGTCAACAAGTTTAATTGATAAGGAATAGTTGGTTAATTCTTGTATTCATTGGCTATCCTTTTAAAGGGCTTGATGAGGTTGAAATTAGGACTGTTATGGTTAAGTAGTGATGGCAATGTAATTCTCTCATATTGTTGATTTTGCAAACTTATGTATTTGAGATCCTAGACTATGTATGCCTACATCTAAGCTTTGCTTTAATTCAGTCTCGGTATTATTCTACTGTAAGTAACAGTGTTTGTATTTTAAATTACATTTTACTAAGTTAGTTTCGCTTGCTCCAGGCATGGCAAGGGCCCACCACATATGGAACCAAGCTTGATAGTTAGATTAGATTTAGGAATTGTTTATTGTGTGATCTTACATAGCATAGTGAGTGATTGTTTAAATTTCAGATGGTTTAATTGATTTTGTGCTTAAGCTTTCATTTCAATTCTGTAACTAAGATTTTTGATCAGTCCATAAACACTGAGTATAATTCAAATCGTTTATTATCTCTTATGAATAATTTCATTATGCTAATTTGTGGAAAATCATTCCAATCTGAATTGAAATGTGCATAAGTATTCTAAAACTATATACTTTGTCATTGTTTGAATGCAACAAGTGTAACTGGATGTCTCAGCATAGAACAGTTGAAAGTAGCGTTACCATTGAATGTGATTTGAATCTATAGCTAATATTCTAAAAGCCAGGATGATTGTTGTTAAGAATGAGTGTTTTCCATCGAATTCAATTCAAGTTTTGCAGTGAGCATTTTAAAAGCCCAAGTGATTTTGTTGAAGAGGAGTCTTTTTTTCGTTGAATGTAATTTGAAGCCAGAGTGGTCTTCATTAACGAATTTTTTCATGAGCGCAATCCAAATCTTACAGTTCAATAATTTGATTTCGATTTGAATGCTTTTGTTTTCCATTAGGTACAGTCTCAATCTTGTAGGAAAATTATTTTTATTTTGGTTAGAATGAATGTGTTCATTAGATGCAATTTGAATCTTGTCGTTAAGTGTTTCATAAGAGTGATTTTAATTAGAATAGTCGACTGTGTGTGTCTCCTGAATGAATGAGATTTAAATTTTGTAGATATCATTTCATCAGTTAAATTGAGTTAGCTTTAATGTTTGAATTGAGTTATTTAAGTTTTTCATTGTAGAAATAATTCATAGCAAGCCTATGATTAATTATAAGTCTCATTGAGTAGCTAAAATAGATTTAAAACAAGAATAGTTTCTTTATGGTTTGATGAGTAAGTGAGAAGATTGAGCCTTCTGAGATAGGTGTTATTTCTCTGAGGTTTTGCATGCTTGATTATTTAAGAAGATAGAAGAGTTTTTACTTTAATTATCTAGAAGAGTTTTTGAATTGTTCTGAGTAGATGAAGGAGTTTTGAATGCCTCAAATAGAAAGAGGAGTTTGAGTAAATATGCTTTTGCACTTAGGAATTGATTACAAAGGAAATCACATACTCTGAAATTAGATCTTGAACCAATAAGCGGTGTAACTCATGTTTACAACACCTGGTTGATGATTTAATATTAGGAGCTTTAAAATAACAAATTAAAACTCCCAGCAGTTTTCTTCAAAGATTTATAAGACAGTAAGAAATTTTTCGACCAATGGCCTTAGCTTTGGTTCTGGGCTGGTCTTTCATTTCAGACATGGTCTCCAAATTTGAATCGTCTTACCATAAAGTCCCTTCTAATTCATGATTAGGTCAAGCTCCCTAACTTACCTCTTCAATGGATGAGGCCAGGGATCCTAGAGGATATTGGAGACTTTATAGGCAACTTCATGAAAGTTGATAGTGATATATTATCAAAGGTTCTGTAAGTTTCATCCACATATGTGTGGTACTAGATCTTAATGAAGGGTTACTAGAAAAGTTCATCTTAAAGAGGGAGGGAAAGGAGTATATCTAGCCATTAGACTATAAAAAACATTGCCTTTAGGTGTAGAATTTGACAATAGCCTAAGAAATTTTAGAATGCATGTCACTCTTCAAAAGGTTCTTTCTAAAACTATGAGCTGAAGAGAAGCCACTATGATGGAGATATTCGAATGTTGCAACAGAGCCAAAGATTTTTTCAAATCAACAAAAGAACAATTCCTAGGATCAGAAGACACCTCCCAATAATTTAGCGTCTCCAAATACTGGCAACCCTCCGTTGCATCGACACAACCTAAAACAAAGGTAAAAAATTCGATAAAGGAAAATGAGGGATCTTCAGCCATAATTGTACCTGCAATTTGCAGGAAGAAGCAAAACCATGAGTCTGATCATTCTGATAGTGAGAAAGATCTATCAAATTCAACCAATCTGGATGTTATGAAACTTTCTCAACAAAATGAAGAAGCATTATTATCCTCTATTATGACAGATGGCTTGATAGGATGAATTGGTATCCATAGGAAAAAGGGTAAAACAAAAAAACCCATAAATCACCCAATTTTTAAAGTCTGGAATTGTGGTAGATGATCTTTGAAGTATCTAACTTCTTGATGTAATATGTTTTATGGAATTAATAGAATTTAACTTACAAAATAAATAAATCTATTTTTAATTATTTTTAATATTTATTATAAAAATATATTATGAGTAAAAATATATATACATTTAAAAATGCATGCAACAAGATTTGTAACCATAAAGATTTTCCACCACTTTACCATGAAGATTCTTAACTTGTAAATAGGCTTTGTTACAATATCATGGACCAATGTCATGACTTACATGCCTAGAAAACTATAACTCATGTTTTTTTAGCCTATGGTTCACGGTCATTGAGTAGCTACTACATCCATGGTTAATAATCCATGACTTACATGCCTAAAAAACTATAACTCATGTTTTTTAACCTATGGTTCACGGTCACTGAGTGGCTGCTACATCCATGGTTAATAATCGAAGTAGATCGACCTAAAGCGATCTACTTATTACCTTATTTGGTCGAGCCTAACCCCAAGGGCGTCGGGATATTTGACCTTGTGACCTCCCAAATTGGCAAGGTACTTAGCAACGGGAACTCAACCAATTGAGCTATCCCTTGGGGCTACCATAACTCATGTTAATATGACAAATGTTTATAATTTTTTTAATTAATTAATTAATTTAATTTAATTAAAAGGTAGAAACAACACAACTAGTTTTGAGATCAATCTCAACTTTTGATGGATGACAACTACTAAAAATATTCCATGGAGGTTAAATCCTACCATTTATTAAATTGAGATTTTGAAAACCCTATTCTAAATAAACTAATAAATAAATTTTAACATTGTAACTAAATAACATATAAAACAACAATAATAATAATATTTTAAAATAACTAACTAAAATTAATCAATAATTTCATTTATAGCATACAATATATAAATTTATTTATTTGTATATTCAATCTTTCAGAAGAAATCACATAATAATTTTCGAGCAGAATAGATGGGATAAGCAAGAAATAAAAAGACGATGTAGAGAAAATTTTTAAATTGAAAAAACATTACATAATAATTTTAGAGTAGATTAAAATGGAAAAGGAAAGAGATTAAATAAACAAAATGATATGGGGAGAATTCAAAAATTAGAATAAAACACTCAAATTATGAATAAAAGAAATACTAAAAAATTATAAGATTCATGTTTTTTTTTTTTATTCAAATAAACCAAAAAAAAATCTATTGAAAATCAAACTTAACCAACCAACATATGGCCAAAATTAAACAATAAAAGTAAAAAATGAATGAAATAAATTCAAAATTATTAAAAAACTAAACTATAAAGAATAATAAACTATAAAATATGTAAAATAGAATAGATAAATAGAAAATTAAATCCAATAAAATAAATTAAATAAATAATTTTTTAACAGAAATAAAAATAAACATGAATTTGGAATAACGTTAGTTTCATATTAAATCAAAATGGTCAAAAAAAATTTTAAAAATTCCTTATTGAAAATGGACCATGGAAAAGGTTAAAAATTACAAGATTCAAATAAAAGTAATATAAAATTAAGAAGAATAATATTTTTTATGAAAAAATTCGGCGTAAATCATATGAAGATGGTTGCCTCCCTTTCCTTGATATTCTTATATCAAAAAATAATGACGGTTCTCACTCCCACCAGGTTTTTCAGAAGAAAACTCACACAAAGAAATATCTGCATGCTAGCTCCCATCATTTCCCTACTCAAAAGTTGGGCATTCTTAACACCCTTGCTATGCCTGCCCTTAGGATCTCTGATGAAAATAACTTTGGTAATGAAAAATTTCATCTCCTTAATTTCTTTGTTGAGAATGGTTATAGTAGACACCTGGGTCAGAAGGCTTTCCTAAAAGCCTACAAAAATTCAGTAATTAAGAGCCTAAAGATCGGGTCCATCTACCTTTTATCTAAGGGACCACTGATAGGATAGCTAGGATTCGTAAGAAACAGAATATTTCATCAACCTTTAGAACCCTTAACACCATTCGTAATTCCCTCTGATCTGTGAATGATCCTATCAACCCTAAGGACATGAAGGGTGTCTATATTATTCCTTGTTCTTATGGGACCCCCTACATTGGGGAGACTGTTCATTGTATTATTCAAAATATTAATGAACATGCAGTTGACCTAAAGCATAGGAGAACCAAGTCCTCTGCATTAGCGGAACATGCAGAAAACACTAAACATCACGTTTGTATTGAGGAGGCTCAGGTTATTGCTAAGGTTCCGCAATTCCATCACCAAAAATTTAGAGAAGCAATTGAGATTGAGAAGAGACCAAGCAATATCAATAGAGATGACGGTTGGAAGATAAGTAGTTGTTGGATCCCTGCCCTCTCTTCCTAGTCATTTCTTCCCCTTCCTTCCCCTCCCTTTGCTTTTGACTTGCTCTTTTTATCCCATAGTGAAACTTCTTTCCAATTTTAGGTATTTGGTCCCTTTTGGAGATCTCCCTCATTCTCTCTCCTTTTGTTTAGGAGATAGTCCTTTACATGACTGTTTAGCTGGGTTAAAGTTATCTAGTATATGATAATTAATTAGTTTAAGTAATTAATTTATGATCATATTAGATAACTTTACTAATGAATTTATATGAATATTTATGATATTGTAACATTATTATAATAATAATAATATAATAATAGTTATTAATACTATTTTAGTTAATATTGACACGGAGGGAGATATGCAGTGGGAGAAACACAGTGGCTAGGGTTACCATAGCGATTAGAGTCTGATTCTAATGTAGAGTGGCAGGGGAGGGAGCTCGGCTCCCTCCTACAAAGATGTAGTGGCCAGCAGAAGTAAATTACCAACTGGAACTAGTAAAGGCGGTATGAACTATAGAAACAGGGACAATGAAAAGGAAACAGATGGGACTAGAACAAAAGAAAATAGCAGCACAAAGGACAAAGAGGAAGAAGACAAAAGTCTGGGTTCAAGAGACAAAAAACAAAAAGGACCTTGCAAACCAAAAGCAGATATCACTCCTCGAGTAACATTAAATGATCCTGCACTGTAGGAGCACAGGGAACATATGGGAACCTATGCCATTATCTGTAAATTCATGGGACTATGGCCCACTGAAAAGGCTTTACAAATGTGGATCAAGTATCATTGGAAGCCCAAAGGAAGCATTGACCTAAATCTTCGGTCAAAAGGATTCTTCACAGTAGTGTTCTCTAACATTGAAGATAAAGACAGAATATTCGAAGGAGGACCCTATTTTTTTGCTGCAGCAGGTCTCTATATGAGACCTTGGAGAATGAACTTTGTCCTAGAGAGGGAGACTTTCTCTTCGTCTCCTGTGTGGGTAAGGCTCTACTCTCTACCTCTTGATTATTGGCAAACTAAATCGTTGGTTGCCTTTGGCAATAAACTAGGATGCTATGTCAAAGCTTTTGAAGCCATAAGAATGGGAAAATGTACCTCCTTTGACAGGATATGTGTGGAAATGGATCTATCAGGAGCACTTCCGGATGAATTTATCCTAGAAGTTTTTGATGAGGAGTGGGTGTAGACTGTAGACTATGAACATATCCCCTTCAGATTCCGAAGATGCCATGAACATGGGAATTTGTTAAGAGATTGCCCTCTCAGCAAAGAAGATAACAAAGAAAAACTTAATACAACAAAGGACACTGAAAGCTTTCAGAAAGTGGCTAGTAGAGGAAGGGGGGGGGGAAGGGGATCAAAGCAACAACATACTGAGGGGAAAAAGGGTAGTCAGAATAAGTTTCAAGTGCTAGAAGAGCCTGAAAAAATCACGAGAGAGAATCAATATCAAGAGGAAGATGCTAAAGAAAAAGAAAAAAAGAGGACACAAATCATTCTCTGGACATTGACTCTCAAAAAGAAGCCATGAGAAGTGAAACAGAAATGGATATGGACCAGGAAATGACCCAAAGTGAAACAGATCTGGAAGATCATGAACTACAAGAAATCCTCGACAAGGAAAACTTGGATCTGGAAGGATTCCTAATGAAAGGAACCAAAGGAGGAATAGATTCTCTGCCTCAAGAAGAATGCAATAGAATACAACAGTTATTTTTATGGAAAACATAGGAACAAGGACTGAAGAAAGATAAAAACATCCACAAACAGGAGCACAGAGGGGTGAAAACAATGAAATTAAGTCCAGGATTAGCAACCAG
Source organism: Pinus taeda (assembly GCA_000404065.3). Lineage (NCBI taxonomy): Eukaryota > Viridiplantae > Streptophyta > Pinopsida > Pinales > Pinaceae > Pinus > Pinus taeda. The sequence continues at coordinate 39,436 of APFE031707750.1, read as the reverse complement.
AAATCCAGAAAAGAAGAGAGGCAGAAAAAAGCAAAATGAGCTTCTGATGGAGTGTGGAAAGCTAATGATAGATTCTGGTAAGATGAAATATCTAACCAGTTACTCCTTTACAAATTTTTAATTATGAAGTTCATATCATGGAATATCAGAGGTCTAGGTAGTAAAAGAAAACAAAGAACACTAAGTAATAGAATGAAACTAGCAATGCCAGACATAATCTTCATCCAAGAAACAAAATGCGCCATTCAGAAAATAAAACAAATCCATAGAAAATGGCTTAGTAAATTTGAGTTTCTAGAAGTCAAAGCATAGAACACAACGGGAGGCATCCTCACTCTTTGGAACCCCCAAAAAGTCAACATTGTAGATGCGGAGGCAACGAGAAATTACTTATTAGCTATCATTCAACCAATGGGGATGTCTGAGACCTTCCTAGTTACGAATGTCTATGGTCCTCAGAGAATAGATGAGAAGTTGTTATGAACCCAACTCAAGAAAAACATAGAAAAGATAGATCAACGCCTTAAAATTCAGTCTCTTCGACGGGGCAACCTCCTCTACATTACATAAATGAACAATTCTTGGATGATACAAATGAAAAGACCTCCTTTCTATATATAGGAGTCTAAGGGGTCATACCATAATCAAAGCCGACATAACAATAATAATGTAAGGGCACAATAATAACAATAGTGGACTTCTATGGGCACAATAAGAAACAATATGGGCACTACATGGGTACATAATATAATAAGTGGGTTGTACTAATAACAATAAGGGGTTACACTAGTAGTATAGGGGCCTAACATGCCCCTCTCCTTCAAAAAGTGTTGTCCTCAACACTTGAGTAGTTCTTGATGCTTCTGTATAAAATTCTTGTCCTCCCATGTAGAATATTCAGCGGGTAAGTTCTTCCACTTGATGAGATACTCTGAAATTGATCGATTTCGTAGCTATTGGGTTCTTGTTTCTATGACTGCTCCATGTTCCAATATTATTTTTCCTTCCTCTTCGATTTCTGGCAATATTGTTTGAATTGGGATCTTTTGAAACTTTTGAATAAGTGCCCATACCTCTTCATCCTTCTTCCATTCATCCCTTGCTTCGTTTATCCAATCTGGTTGGATAATAGAATTAGCACAAAACAAAGCTTCCACATCCTCATCCTTTCTTGAGCATGCATCTACAACAAAATTTTGCTTCCATTTTCTATAGAGGATGTCAAAGTCATAACCCAACATATTTGTGACACATTTTTTATGTTCTTCTAAAGATAATAGTTGTTCTAAAAAGTATTTAAGACTATCATGATTCATTTTTACCTTGAAAAGTCTTCCCATTCGGTAAGGTCGCCATTTTTTAAACGCATGTAGTATTTCCAACATTTCCTTCTCATAAATAGCTTGCTTGAGATGTAGTAGTAAAAATACCCAATCACCCACATCAAAACATTTTTCACTATGATGTTGACCTACCTGTTGTTTCGTTTGATTTTGCACTGAAGTGGCGTTATCCTTTAAAATTTGGAGAACTTGTTGTTGATGCTCAATGTGATATTTCACCTCTTGAACCTTTTTCTTCTTGATATGTCCTTCTATCTCTAGAGTTTGAGGAGTGGTAATTTCTTCCAATCCTTTACAATATATGGTCGAATTCATTTCTTGATGCTCGATGTGATCTTTCACTTCTTGAACATTTTTCTTCTTGATATTTCCTTCTATCTCGATAGTTTGAGGAGTGGTAATTTCGACCAAAGAATTACAAGATATGGTTGGATTCATTTCTTCTTTCTTGATGTGATATTTCACTTCTTGCACCTTTTTCTTCTTGATATGTCCTTCTATCTTGAGAGTTTTGGAGTTGTATTCTTTCTAATGCTTTACAAGATAGGTCTAATCATTTCTTCTTTCTCTTGGGGTGGGGGTCCTTGGTATATCCTCTTCTTTTGATGTTTCTTGTCATTCTTCCTCCTCTTCATATTCTTATGTTAATAATTTCTTCTCAACACACTTATGACCTTTAGTGCATTTTCTATCACAATTGTAACAAAGCCCTTTTTCTCTTTTTTCTTCCAATTGTGTGGTGTAACCTTTGTAGGTTGTGGAAGGCTAGGAGAAACAACATTTCCATCTTTAATGTGCATTGAAAACACTTCTATCATTTTGCTTTCCACTATGTCACAAAGCCCTTTTACTCTATCCAATTGTTGTGGTGTTGCTCTAAAGAAGGTGTTGCTCTTTGTATCCTCATAATGTGCTATCATTTCCTCCGTGAAAATTGACCACGTAACAAGTTGTTTACGAGAACAAAGCCCTTCATACCATAAAAATTGATCTGGTTCTAAATGTGAAGATGCAATACATACCTTTTGTAACAGTGGTACACCATGTAGATCAAAATATTGTTCCATATGAAGTGTCCAATTTGCCGGATCCTTGCCATCAAACTTCCTCATCTTGCTTTTTCTTGATTTTAGGAGCTCGATCTTGAAATGACTGTAACTTTGTATTTTCAGATTTTTAAGTTCTAAAATTGTGACCTGTAGTATCCCTCTGTGTCCTCTTTCCAATGCCACCAGGCTGACCCAAATTGGATTCTCCAAGTACGAGTTATGCGAAATCTCCCATAGTGACTTGATTATAGACTAGTTTAGTAGAGCAAACTTGTACGACGTGCCCCGAGTCCCTATTTCGACCTTTGGCAATAAAAAATATATACATGAAACTACACTCCATCCTCTTTTTGTAAATTCTTATGAAATTTCAATCTGATGCTCAAAGAGAAAGTTATGATGATTTTCCCCAGGTCACCTGTTTGGAATGTAATTCAGGAGTTTGCAAAAATACCAACTTCCTCATATCATATCTCCACAAATATAGCGTGAAAAACTCTGAAATTTGGACCCGCGGTTTAGCACGATTTCTTCTCAAATGGGTTTTTTTTTTAGCTTCTAAAACATCGCAGAAAAAAGTTATAGCGAAAATGCCACGATGACCTATTTTGGAGCATCGAAACCCTAGAATCCAAAGCTCTGATACCAAATGTTATGAAACCAACTCAAGAAAAAGATAGAAAAGATAGATCAATTCCTTGGAATTCAGCCTCTTCGAGGGGGCAACCTCATTTACATTACATAAATGAACAATTCTTGGATGATACAAATGAAAAGACCTCCTTTCTATATATAAGAGTCTAAGGGGTCATACCATAATCAGAGTCGACATAACAATAATAATGTAATGGCACAATAATAACAATAGTGGACTTCTATGGGGCACAATAGTAACAATATGGGCACTACATGGGTACATCAATATAATAAATGGGTTGTACTAATAAGAATAAGGGGTTACACTAGTAGTATAGGGACCTAACAGAAGCTTAGATTTCTAAACTCCCTAGTAGATCTCAGAAGCAGACATAAAGAAATCCCTTGGGTCATTGGAGGAGACTTTAACATGATTAAATCTCTTTCGGAAAGAAAGGGAGGCACCAGAATCCTCAGTAGAGATTCAAGAGGATTCCATTCTTTCACAAAAGACATGAAAATGGTTGACTCTGAAATACATAGCGGTCTTTTTACTTGGAACAACAAAAGAGGAGGTCATGCTTAGGTTGCCTCCAAGTTAGATAGATTTTTGATCTCCAAGAAGCTGATGCTCACAAATACAGAAATATATGCTAGTGTTCTCCCATTTGGAGGCTTTGATCACTGGATGATTCAATTAGAAATCAAGGGAATTGATTTTTCTAGGAACGGACCCTTCAGATTTGAGAATATTTGGCTCTCCCACCCAGATTTCATCAACAACATTGAAAAATGGTGTTCCGAAGATCTACAGGTTCAGGGCTCCAAAATGTTACTCCTCCATAAAAGACTAAAGCACATAAAAATCAAACTCAAAGAATGGAACAAGAAGGATTTTGGGAACATTTTTGTAAACAAAAAATCAGTAGAGATCAAAATGCAAGAACTAAACCAAGAAAAGGTCACAAATGGTTTTTATAAAACCAAAAGTGAGCAAGCTAAAAAACACAACCTTGATTGGGAGAATTTATGCAAACAGGAGGAAATCTTTTGGATACAAAAGTCTAGAGTTCAATGGCTCAAAGAAGGTGAAAGAAACACTAGTTTTTTTTCACTGTTTCACCATAGCCAATAGAACGCACAATAGAATCTCCTCAATATTGAATGAAGATGGGAAGCTTTAGACCTCTAACAAGAATATCGAAGATGTGATGGTTCAACATTTCAGGGGCATCACAAATGAAACAATATAGATAGAGACCAACACATCAAGGAAATTATAAAGAATATTCCCAAGATGGTGTCTAGAGAAGATAACTTTAACATGAACAAACCAGTGACCGAAGTAGAGGTCAGTACGATTATTAAAGATATGTAGAATGGCAAAGCTCCAAGCCCATATGGTTTCAATGTTGACTTTTTCAAAGCCTGCTAGAATGTTGTCAAACATGATATTTTAGAGGTGGTAGAGGACTCCAGAAGAAGCAGATCCATTATGAAAGCCCTCAACACCTCCTTCATCTACCTGATCCCCAAATAGGACTCAACCTTGACTCCTGATAAGTTCAGACCCATTGCTTTATGCATTGTATTTTACAAAAAAAATTTCAAGATCTTGGCCAATAGACTCAAACCTCTTCTTCCTTCTTTGATTTCTGGGGAACAGTCTGGTTATGTTGAAGGGAGGAAAATCCTGGACAATATTATTTAGACCCACGAGGTTTTTCACTCTCTCACTGGAAAAAGGCAGGCCGGTATGATCATGCAATTAGATATTGCAAAAGCGTATGACAAGGTGAACTGGATTTACATCAAAAAGGTCCTTTCCACTTTTGGGTTTGATCATGACTGGATCAGATGGGTTATGGCTTTGGTTACTTCACCCAGCGTTTCAATTCTGGTGAATGGCTCGCCCTCAGAGATCTTCACTCCTTCTAGAGGCCTCAGACAAGGAGACCCACTCTCTCCCTTTCTTTTTATCCTCATGATGGAAGGGTTAGGCCGAACCATTAAAAATGCTAAAGTCTTAGGAAAGATCAAGGGCCTCCAATTAACGGAGAACGACCAAGCCTTGACTCATCAACAATTTGTGGATGAAACCATGTTGTAGGGTATCCCCACAGTCAAGGAAGCTACAACGTACAAAAAAATCTTAAATGACTTTGCCTCGGCTTTAGGTATGGAAGTCAATCTCTCCAAATCAATTTTTTTTTTCTTAAACACTAATATTTTATTCAAAGGAACATCTCCAGAATTCTGGGCTTCCAAAGGGAGGTCCTCCCTTCAAAGTATTTGGGAATCCCCCTTACGGATAAACCAATGCACAAACGTATTTGGGAATGGTGCTCAACAAGATGCAAGACAAGATTAAAACATGGACTTTTAGAGCATTGAACCTTGCTGGCAGATTGATTTTGATGAAGGCAGTTCTTCAATCTATCCCTATTTTCTTTTTATCAGCCTTGCCAGCTCCTAAAGGGGTCTTACAGCAATTCAGGAACATTCAGAGAGAATTTCTCTGGGGCAAGGAGGAAACCAGAAAGAAATGGGCCTTTGTTTCTTGGGATAAAATTTGTAAACTCAAAAGTCATGGAGGCCTAGGCTTAGACGATCAAGATATTCTAAGTAATGTTTTAGGAGCCAAACTCTGGTGGAGATGGGTTAAAGAACTAGGGTCACAATGGGCTAAAACCTGGAAAGAAAAATATGCGAGCTCCTAGCAAACGAGTGATCTCATCAGAATGTCAGGGAACATAAAAGGATCTCACATCTGGAATAAAGCCTGGGGAAACAAAAGCCTAGTACAAAACAATAGCTTCTGGGAAATCAGAGCAGGAGAACAAGCTCTCTTCTGGGAAGATAAATGGCAACAAGAACCAATGTTGTTAAGGGAGGACTTTATGAGCATCAAGAAGGAAACTGATTTCCAAGGACTAATAAAAGTTAAGGATTTCTGGAATCTTCCTCATGATAATGAGAAATGGAGAAGCTGGAGGAAAATAGAATGCAGAGGGGACGACCTCATAAAAGCAAAAACAGAAGAACTCATGAACATATTAGAACAGAGGAAGATCTTGGTTACAGATGGGCCAGATCAGTTAAGATGGGGCCAAAACAAAGAAGGAATCTTTAATATCAAATAAGCAAAAAGAATAACCCTTAACCTAGATCCCTGTGTTTTGGCGAAGTTCTGGCAAAAACTTTGGAGCCACCAAGGATGGATGAAGATCAAACTGGTTATGTGGTTAGTTCATCACAAGAAAATTTTAACTTGGGAAAACATTCAGAAGAGGGGGGTTATGGGGCCTTCTAGATGCCAATTATGTGAGGCTCGAGAGGAGACAATGGAGCATATTCTCAACAACTACACCTATACCACCTAGTTGTGGGATTCTTTCAACATCATTTTTCAACAAATAGACAGAGACAAAGGTAGCATTATTAACACCCTGAACAAGTGGAGAAAAAACTTTTCAGAGTATGAGATCCTTAATTTGGCCTCGACCTTTACACCAAGCTTCATTATGTGGAATGTTTGGAAGGAAAGGAATAAAAAAAAATTTAAGGATGAAAAAACTACTCCTCTTTTCCTGATGGAATTGATCTTAAAGCAGATTAACAAGACCGTTTCCACCACTGTGCATATTTATCCCTCGAATCCTCCCATTGTGCTTGAATTGATAACTCTCAATCAGTTGGGAATGCATGAGATCATCCTCAATGGTCTTAGAAAAAAAGAAAGAGTGTTGGAAAGGGAAAAGGAGTTCTGGCATCCTCCACCAAAAGGTTATCTTAAATGCAACATTGATGGGGCTTCAAAAAGCAACCCGGGGATAGCAGGTTATGGAGATGTGTTAAGAGATGAAGAAGGAAAAATAATTTTTACTTTCCACTGTAATTTAGGCAAAGCCACCAACAACATGGCTGAATTAATGGCTTTGGAACAATCTTTAGGGCTTCTTAAACTAAATCACAGTTCAAATGTTATCATTGAAGCAGACTCCGAGATTTCTATAAATGAAGTTAAGAAAATCAGCTATGGAATAGCGCCTGAAAGGGTCTCAAAACAATGGAGACTTATACAAGTGTACCAGAGAATCCAAAAACATCTACAGAGTCTACGAATGGTTAGCTTCAACCATGTTCGGAGGAAGGCCAATAAACTTGCAGATCTACTAGCCAACCAAGGAGTGACTAATCCAGATTGTAGGATCGAAATGAAATGGCAAGAGATGCCTCCAAGTAGGCTAAAAGCTCTCTGCAATGCTCAAGCCGCAGAGGACAAGGAAATTTTTTATTATTGGGCACGAGGGGCAGGCTATGATTAAATCTCTTTGTGCATGTTCTTACTCAATTCGGTGGTTGGCTCTTTGGAAAAGGGCTTACTCTGCATGGTGATAACTTCCTTTGGGGTAAGGGAACTCATCTCCTTCGTTTCTTGAATGGCGACACAAGGTTTCATTTACAGTTACAAAATGTTTCGCCGGTGAGCTCCATTGTCAGTTTTAGCTGGATGAAAGGCTGGATCGCTCCCACAAAGGAAATTCCATGGCACTTCTCGTTTGGATCAGAAAACTAGGCGTTAAGCAGTTTTATTTTGATCGCAAGGCTCACAAATGGTAAGTGGTTTTGGTTAGTTGAGAGCGATTCCACTCGGCTCTCAACACGTGGCAGGGGTGGGGGTCGTCTTACCACCATTCATCGCGCCTTAAAGACCTTGCATCTTGGCTCTCCGATATCTCTCTGTGCCATCCTTTTTTGCGGGGGAAATCAACAGTTAGATCTAGTCAAGCTAGTTTGTGGGGACGCAAGTTTGTTCAATCTTTGCGAGTTAATGGTAGGAGGTATCACGGACTTTGACTTTGGGTCAACTTGTAATCGTTGGGACAATTTGATTGGTTAGCTTGTCCTTTAGTTTGTTCAGTGGGTCACATCTTTGATAATACGATCTCGTTGCTTTCGTAGGCCTTGAGATATTCAGGCCTTTTGTACTTATTGTAACTGTACTTTTGGGTTATTGAAATAGAAGGAAAGTCTCTTGCTTCAGTAAAAAAACTTTATTATTTTAGTTAATATTAAATCCTTATAATTTATTATATCCCTAGATTAATTTTAATAACACTCAATTAATTATATTAATGGGTTTAATTTATATTAATTAACATTAATAATTAGAAGATTTATATCATTGTAATATTATTATAATAATATAAATCATAATAATGGTATTATTATTATTTTAGCTAATACTAAATCCTTATAATTCATTATATCTCTTGATTAATTTTAATAACACTCACTCAAAAAAAAAAAAATCCAGAACATTATGATAACTATTTATCTAATTAGATTATTAATTGGTCAAAACTAGTCGTTATTGAGAACATTATGATAACTATTTATCTAATTATATTATTAATTGGTCAAAACTAGCCATTTTAACCATTTGTCCAGTCTAATCTAATATAGTTGTTTTCCAGTCAAACCTGGCCGTTGGAAGATCTGCTCTCTCTATTTAACGTGTAGCCATGATTTGATTCTTCAACTTGTCCTAATGATGAACCACACTTGTTGGTTCGAAACACGTCGACAAATGTATCTTCATGTGATTTACGCCGAAAAATTCTTTTCATAAACGATATAGATCTCAGAAGCCTCAATTCAACTATGAATAATATTAAAAATAGAAATAAATTCAAATAAATATTATCACAGAAAGATGAAAAATAAATAGACGAAAACTATTAGTCAACATCTAACCATTAAAAAATCCATTATACTAAAATTAAAATAAAAAAATTACACACTCAAAATTTATATAATAAAAGAAATTCATATATATATATATATATATATATATTATTATATAAATAATAGAAATACACAATTAAAAATAAAAAACGGAGAACATGATGGATCAAAAAGACTATTATTAAATTATGGATTAAGTATAAATCAAAATCAAAAAAAGAAATATAAGGAAAATAAATATTTAATAAATAAATTAATTAATTAAAAAAAAATGAAATTAGAATAATCTCCAAGGAAATTATAACAACTTAATTAATTAAATAATAAGGGGAAATATATAATGGAATCAAGAAAACACAATTAATAAAATAATAAGGGAAAAAAAACTTTAATAGGAATAGGCATGGATCCAATAGCTATTATTTTTCCAGTCATCATCTCTATTAAGATTAGAAGGCCTCTTTTCAATTTCTATGACCTCCCTAAACTTTCGATGATGGAAATGATCAATCCTTGCAATGATCCTAGCTTCTTCAATGCAAATATGGTGTTTTTTTCTTTGTATGTTCCACTAATGTTGAGGAGCAAGTCCTACCATGCTTGATTTCAGTTTCATGCTCCTAAATCCTTTGATTTATTGAGTGCCCAGTTTCACCAATGTAGGGAGTCCTAGAGGAACATGGGATTACATAAACACCTTTCATATTCTCCAGGTCCAATGGGTCTTTAACTAATCTTAAGTAGCTTTGAATGGTGTTATGGGGCCTAAAGGTTGAAGAAGCCTTATGCTTCTTGAGGATCCTAGCGATTTTTTCAATGGTCCCTTAGATAAAAGGAAGATGAACCCCAAACATATTATCTCTAGGTTCCTTTTTACCACTAGGACCTTTGGATGCTCTAAGGAAAGCTTTGAGACCCTGGAGCTTACTATAGCCATTATTCTCAAAAACCTTAAGGAGATGGGTCTTTTCATCATGAAGGTGAATATAATCAAAAAATCCTAAAGCACAAGTAACTAATGTGTTAAGAAATCCCAATTTTTTTAGTAAGATAATGATTTCATTCAACATGAATGTATTTCTTTTGTGAGTTTTCTTACGAAATACTTGGTGTGAGAAAGAACCATCATCCTTTTAGAAATAAGAACATCAAGGAATGGTAAGCTACCATTGGATTCACAATCCATAGTAAACTTAATGAAGCTAGATTGATTGTTTAGATGTTGAAGAAAAACATCTAACTTCTCCTCCCCATGAGGGTAGATGACGCAAGTGTCATCCACAAACCTTTTCCAAAGTTTTCACTTGAACTGAGTTGATGCCATGCTTAAAGATTTTTTTATGATATTCACCTTCTTGATGAGAATATCTATCTCCTTAAGGTTATCAACAATAATGGCTATAGTAGGCTCCAAGGTCTCAAAGCTTTCCTTAAAGCATCTAAAGGTCCTAGGGTAAAAAAGAACCTATAGATTGGATTTATGCAGTTCATCTGCCTTTTATCCAAGGGAGCACTGAAAAAATCACTAGGATATTGAGGAAGCATAAGGTTCCTTCAATATTTTGGCCCCTTAACATGATTCGAAGCTCCCTAAGATCAGTTAATGACCCGTTGGACACGAAGAATATGAAAGGTGTTTATGTAATCCCATGTTCCTATGGGTCTCCCTACATTGGTGAAACTAGGCACTGAATAAATAAAGGGATTTAGGAGCATGTAGCCAACATCAAGCATGGCAGGAATCACTCCTCAACATTAGTGTAACATGAAGAGAAAATAAAACACCAAATATGCATTGAAAATGCTAGGGTCATTGCAAGGATTGATCATTTCCATCATTGAAATTTTAGGGAGTGTTGATGCCTCAAAAATCGTTGCAACAACATCGGGGAAAAACACCTAGTCCAAACCTTAATGCAGCTCCTTTTCCGTTCGGTATGGTGGCTCCGACTGGAGATAATGGGACCAGTTTCCCAATGATGAATAAAAATGGGATGGATGAGTAATTGATTTTCTAATAAGTGGTAATGGATGAATGACTTAATCTAAAAAGAGAAAATACAAATAACTATTCTATCTCGGGAAATTTCTATTCTTAAGTGCAACGTTTGATAATATTTGTTCATAAATAAGCATATAGATGACTCTATTTGATAAACATAGACATTCATTCATATAATAATTGCTTTGTTTAAATAGTTGAACAAAGTAATTAATAAAACATTGTTACACTTATGTTTTATATATTATTGATACATGTATGACTAAAAGAAAAACATCCTTTAAACATCCAATAGTGAAAATTATAAAGAGTGTTGTTGAAACACATACACATATTCAATAATAGCAAGAGTAATCAAATAAAAATTCACATAAAAAGAATGAATTCAGATCATAGATAGTAGTACCATATGCGCTGCAAATCATTCCCAATATCAATCGCAATTCGAATTCCTTCTTTCAACTCAGAGATACATTCATATAAAGGCAATAGTGCACATCCACATAAAAGCTTCATTGTCAAAAATTGGAATAATTGGCCTAGTCTTTATAAAAAAATATACCTGAAGTACAATAGTTCAACTTCCAGGTTTGAGTCTTATAAAAAAACTGAGGACCCTTTCTAAATGCATGAAAGGGTCTATAAATACTTAATTAAACTAACTAACTACAAAAATAAAATGCTATTTAATTGGTACAACTGGATCTTGAATATATTCTCCACAGCAAGTTGATAGTCGGCAGCATGATTCATCATTCTAGCTGTTTTCCCTTTGATTTGAGTTGGCATATCGCTAGCATCGGTTCCACTTCTTGAGGACGGCTGAGACGAGAATGGAGCTGAGCCGAGTATGTGGCATCATGTATATTGGGAATGATACAACCGATTGCATCTGTTAGACACTTGAGGATGGCTCTCTGGCTGTATGGTTTTACTAGGAACAACCAATAGGTGTCCCAAGTTAAACTTTGAATACCTGCAATTAACCTTCCCTTCTTTTCCAGCTCCTGATAACACGATTGCTCCAATGTTTTAGCCGATAGCAATTTACCTGGTGTACATTGCGAAATCATATTAGATAAATAGAGAGTGTTGTTAATTAATTCAATCAAATTACTTGTGGATAATTTGCATCTAGAAACTTCTCTCTCTGTCTTCATCAACTCGGACTGTCATTCCAAGAATAGGATTTCCTTATGTGATTCTAGGATTTTGGGCAAATTTGTTGCCTGTCCCTCACTGGTGTCTTGCCAAGTAAGAAAATCTGTTAAGGTCTCATCGACCTGCTCTAATTCCTATCTAGCATCAACTGATTTATCTATTATTGATGTTGTTATATCACAAAGGGGCTCAACCTGAGAAATATTATGACACAATAGTATTATTTGTGTTACCAATGGCTTATTAATCTGTAGCGCTTCTGTTCTGAAATCGGCAAGTTGTGGAAGACTCTTGAACTTCTCTATTTGAAGTGATAGTTGAACAATTTGCTCATCTTTTGTCTTCGCCACTAGTTCATTCATCGTCTTCAATTTTGCCAATGCTTCTGATAATTCTTTCTGCCTTTGAATCGTGCTTGAATCTACTCTCTGTTTTTCTTCAAGTAGCTGCTTATTCAGTTGATTATTTAACTGTTGCTGTGTTGACAATTGTTGTTCTAATTGTTCAACTTTCTGTTGTGCCTCTGATAGCTGTGTTTGTAACAAAATAATTGCCTTGTCTTTTTCTTTTAGTAAATTATTCACTTCCGATGCCTTGTCCATGGTGGCCGCTGAATAGGCTCCAGCATATTGGGAAAGCTTTGTTAGGTCATCGGAAGGATCAAACTCCTCTTTCCAAACTACGTTGGCTGTCTCTGTTTGTTCTAGGAACATGGAAGGTTGATCAAGCCTTCTCCTTTTCCGCTGTTGCTTTACTACGGCCCTGTGTTTTGGGGTGTAAAAGGCATCTAATGGAGGTATGTCCTCCACCTGCAAAATGATTTGATCTGAAGGATCTTTCGGAATTATTTCTAAGTCTTTACTAGGGGGTAGGCCATTGGTTCCTTCACTTGGAACCTTTTTTGATGCTATATCCTGTGTATCTGTTACTTTGGGTGTATCGACATCTTTTGAGCTTTCCAGATTGCTTATGATGGAGTCAAATTTCTGCCATTCTTGGAGCAATTTTGGATCAATCTGGGTATCGACATTCACATCCTTGTTGCCCTTATCCTGCTCCTCTTTTTGTTCCTCCTCATGTATTTTCTCCTGCTCTTTCCTTCATGATTCCTCCTGTTCTTTCCTCTGTACTTCCTCCTGCTCTTTTCTATGGACTTCCTCAAGAATTTTTGATGTAGCAGGAGGTTCATCGGTGAGTCGCTATTTAGGCTCGCTTGATTGTGTCATCAGGGCAGTAGCTAGTAAATCTAGAGGCAGAGTTTGCAACTTTTGCTCTCTGAGTTTGTTGAATTCCACTAAACTTTCGTCGTGATATCTCATTTTAGCTAGTGTTTGTCCCTGAAATAATGACTCTGCCGAAGAAAATAGGTCATCAAACTCGTCTTCTTTAGGTTCAAACTTTGTGAGTTTTGCCTGTTCAAGTACATTATAGACGATTTTTCTTGGGTCAAATCGCCTATTAGGAAGGGTGGTGAGATTCAGCATATTTATCTTTTCTACTTCTTTCTCTGCATGCTTATAATCATACAGAGTGTAAACACCACACCTTAGAGGAAAAGGAGGCCAAACTTGCTTCTTTGAATTCCTTAGAGTCTTGGTTGCTCCTGCGGACGTAATCTGATAGGCTATTTCTCTAGCCAATAGTTTGTCGGGTATGTACAAGGGAAGGATATGAGGCCTGGCAAGGCTGCCGAAAACTTTTATGTATGTAAATTTATCCTCTCCGAACCAGTTTCCTAGGGCTGTTAGGTCAATCTCTGCTTGTGAGGAAATCTTCGGACTAGGCTTGTCAAAAATCGCATAGTAAATGGGCAACATAAAACCATTACAAATTTGATACAGGTGGTCTTTATAATGGGCTTTCCACAACTTCTGGTGATAAATATGAATCGACATGGGGTTTTGTGGAGTCCATCTCCACCCCATCATAGGAAATTCATAGTTGAAACAAAGAGTATCTAAAATGTAGGCACTATAATAAAATGGAGGAATAGACCTATCGGTAATACGAGTTTTATTTCTAAACTCAAGAATAGCAGTGGCTAACTTATCAGATAATATATTTCCCCAATCCATTATCTCTCTATTGACTGCTACTTCCATTAAAGGAACCATCTCTATTGAGAATTTTGAGGAATCATGTAACCCCAAATCCTACACACCATCGCCCCAACGTAACAATAAGGAGAACGTAATGAATCGACAGAGTACTTACCCGAGGATTCATGCTTGTGTCTTGCGGGGTTCTGTCTCCATTCCCGAATAGGTGTTGATTCAGCTTCATTTTCATCTCTGAACTTCTCAAGAAATGCTTTGTTATACTTCTTCTGTGATTCAGGAAAATGGTACATTTGTCTCAAATCATTAGGTTGAGACGAACCAAAGACTCTCCCGTCGATTGTGCAGAATGTTTTATCTGTAACATGGATTTCCTCAACTGCCCACCTCACTACATCTGTATACGGAATAATTTTCTCTCGAGCCGCTATTCGGTGTAAGTAGGAACTGGCTAAATCCTTTAGGGTAGCTTCTGACTTTCGGGTTGAACCTGCTGTAGCTTGTACTAATACTGTTTTAGGCTCTTCAGCTTCAACTAGATTGTAGATGTTTTGCCAACTAGTGTTGCCGAGGCCAAGACAGGTAGTGTCTAAAATCAATCCTTTTTTACTTGGTCCTGGATCGGCGGTAGATTGTCCTGTCACTGTGGGAGCTGAAGCTGCTGCAAATCTTTTGGATTTCTTCCCCATTTGGCTTAATTGGTTGCTTCGGAGGAGCTCTGCGCAGGAGATAAAATGAACGTAATACAGAGAATAGGTGGTGCGAACCAAGTATGAAAGAGTTATATCAATCAATAAATAATGAAGGATTAAAATAATACTGCCGCGGATACAATCTCTAAAGAGATTTTGGCATAACTACTCCATTAATTGGCCACTTAATCCTGTCAATCATTTTAAATTCTCATCATGTCATTTATTCGCCGAATAATTCATTTAAGCGTGGCTTTGATTTTTTGGCGGTTAATCACAATTGAATCGCTATCGGGAATAGAAAGGCTTTTAATAATAATCTAACATAATATACTCAAGCCTTTTCAATCTTTTTGTAAATTCGCACTTAGCTTTATCGCAATCGGAATAGGAGAAATGCTCGAGTAGTTACATTTGTGTCATTGCAAAATCCCCGATCCCCGATGACAATAAAGCTAATTCGCATCGGGAGTTTTTAGGAGGGTGCCTTTAATGTGTATATTCTATATTCCCCGATCGCCGATAGTGATATCACATCGGAGAAAAGAGAGAGGGCCTTTTGTTACACTCGCTTACCTTTCCCGCTATCTGATAGTTATTCACTTGTCGGATCAGGGCAAACCAATGGATTTTTTTTGTTATGCATCATTTATTGTTGCAATATGCGATCTCGCCATCGCTTTATCGCAATAATAAAGAATTATTTATTTATTTTATAAGACCGATTTATGTTTATTCAAAAAGTTTATAGTGTATTGTTTCTTTCAGACCTTTTGAGGAATGATGAGCTGATACCAATTTTATTCATAAATCTAAAAGGGACCCATTTCATATTATAGTTGAAGGTAAAATTTTATGAAATGGGGGGTTGTTGTATAGCACAACACGAAGGCAACACAAAATTGAAAAGAGACCTTCTAATCTTAATAGAGATGATGGCTGGAAAAGCAGTGCTTGTTGGATCCTTGCCCTTTCTTCTTAAAGGTTTTTTTTTTTTTAATTCCATTTTATTACTCACACTTATTATTTTATTAATTAACTTTTCTTGATTCATTTATTTTTTTCCCTTATTATTTATTAATTAATTTGTTTATGGTTTCCTTGGATACTATTCTAATTTCTTCCTTTTCCTTTAATTTATTTATTATTTATTTTGACTTTTTCTTAATTCCTTTATATATTTTTCTCTAATTTTATTAATAATTTAATAATATTCCTTTGATCCATATGTTCTCATTTTCATTGTTTTTTGTAAGTCGAATATTTTTCATTACTCAAAAAGCATATATAAAGATGTCAAAATGCACGTGGTCTCTCCCCGACCAGGTTTGTTGACCAATGCTATTACCGTGCTACATACAAGAAGCAAAATTCTCAACAAAGATATCCATAGCCTTATAGGCCTTACATGCTAGAAAACAAAAATAACTAGAAAGACATCGAATACCATAATCAATCATCAAAAAGTGATTGAAGCAGGATTATGTGGCCTCATTTCTGGAGAAAGAGGAAGACAATCTTCCAACATAAAATATTCTTCTTCACCCAAGATCAAAATCACACATTCAACCACCAAAATATTTTACTCATAATTAAAAAGCCAACATGGCTTTGGATAGAGTTGAGCAATATAAAGACCAGGATTCCCTTACAAAGCTCAACAAATACAATTCCCTTCTCATTTACAAGCTCAAGATGACAGTGGACTCACCATTTCCTCTCTAAGAGTTTAGAGAATCTCTGCAAATTCAATTGTCTTAGGCTTTAAAAAAAAATCTCTTTCATTAATATCAATCGTCCCACCACTAACAAATCTCCTTACATTCCCTAGAACATTATCTCAAATCTCCTTGCATTCCCTAAAACATTATCTCATTACATTGGTTCTTGATTCTACCTTGCCTTGGAATTAATTTTATATATGATGGCCCCTTCACGATGATCATTGCCCCTTCTACAAAACAACCCTCTACCTTATTTAATGTTAGCCATTATAGAAAGAATCACTTACATGCAAATCTTTAGGAGTGTCAAAACTATCCTACCTGTAAGATACATGTTGACTTGAATGATAAGTGGGCTAATATTGAGATATACCAACCTTTTAGCCGCTCTCTCATTTTACATTTTATCTCTAATTCCGTATATTAGTTATTACTCCTTTCTCATTATTCTACCAAAATAATGTAAACACGTGGTTCATAATGAAATACTTAAAAGCTAATACAATTCATCTATATTTTATTAAATAATTCTAAGAAAATCCCCTATCAAGATCTACCTTATTACATAGCATAGCTTTGGAACAACTTAGATATCGAAAAATATCATCCCCTTCATTATTCGTTCTCCTTTAGAAAATCCTCCCCTCCTTTATTGGGTCTCCTTTAAAATATCCTAATTATTGTTATGACCTACTTATTAGGATATACATTGTTAAATCTTATAATATTGTATATATAAAGATGCATATCAAAATATATAAAGAATTAAAATGGGAAAGTAAGCTAAAAGGTTATATTTTTTACCATTTGAATTATATCAAGTGAGAATAATAATATTTTAAAAATATTATTATTTCTTTATGAGGTATAATATTTAATTAAATTAGGGTGTTGTTTATTTAGGTCACAATTTTGTATGAATAATTGAATTTTTATTAGAATTTGCTTAAAAGAATTTCAAGAAATTTAATTCTAGGAGTGTTTGAATGATTTTTTATGGTGGAAATGGATTCAACACTATTAGGAATTTGTGGGATTTTAGAGCACCCAAAATCATGAACCTTTACAGTTGTAACTAAGATTTCCAAAAAATATACTATACTTTTTCAAAATTTCCATTATTTTTTAGGCAAAATTGTGACTAGACTATGATTTTGCATTAATTAATATTATTTATTTATATTGACAATAATTATATTTAAAAGCTATGATTTGATTAACTCTTTACAAACATATATATAGATATAAAAGACTATTTTTTTAAGTGGATTGGGTTTAGCTTGGGGTTAGTTAATTTAGTTAGGATTAAAGACGAAATAATTTTTTTTAGCCGAATACAATTTCAAGCGAGATTCTGATTGTTGTTGTTGTTTAAGAGACGTTTTTGAATACATATATGGATTCAGTGTCACAAAAAAAAAATGGGACACTATAACTATACATATTAAACAACTTAAGTATGAAGTTTTTAAATTTCTCTCTAGAATTTTTATTATAAATGATTCAGAAAAATGATAAAAATGCTACTTTATCTATTATCTAGACTAAGGCAAAACCCCATTGAAACCAACTAATCTACCCCTCATAGCTATAAACAAATAGTTATTACCAGAACATTCACTCACATAATTCTAAATAATTATTACCAAATAAAAATTAACTTCAACTTAAGCTAAACTTAATTTAAAACCAAGGGTGGATAGGAGTCAAATTTATTTTCACTTAAAATATGTTTGCACCTCAAGAAATTTGACCCCTCTAGGCCTTCGGGATGATCTAATTTATTTTTTGTTTATTTTTTGTTGTTTCTTAACCCATGAGATACTTGAACCTAAAATCTCATTATCAAGATGGCTGCACATAAAACTACCCTATGAGCTAATCCAAGTCACTTTAAGTATTAATTATCCCTATAATTATTAACCCTTTTTAATATTTAAATTTATTTTTTATTGGAATCAAAATATTTATTAATAATTATAATTTATTATTTAATTTAATTTAATTTAAAATTTTACATAATTTAACCAAATCAAAACACTTAACGAATCTACAACATCACTTTACTACTCACCCTACACTACATTATAAATAATTCCCTTCCTTCGAAGGATGTCAGAGAGCATAATTAGCCTACACTACCCTAGTAGACTATAGTACCTCTCCACACAAATAATAATAATTTTAAGTTGATTTGAAAAAAATTCATTATGTGAAGGGTAGTCTAAATTGGAATTGAATTACTCTACACTATCGTATTATACTCGAGTACTTCTCACACAAAAATAATAATAAATTTAAGTTAATAACAAATTCTTTCAAAAACAATCACATAGGAGAAATTTCGTCAACGCTTTTTGAACCATCACCATCAAGTGTGATTCATCTTCAGAACAAGATGATGAATCATATCTAAGCAATGAAATAAATAGATGAAGAGAGCAACTAAGTAGCCGTTAGAAAAAATAGCTAGTTTGAAAAAAAATATTTAATTTTCTATATGATTTTATTATTATTATTATTATTTATTTATTTTGAATAAATCAAATTAAAAAATAAAATAAATAAATAAATGAAACAAATAATAATGGTTTAAAAAATAATAAAATAATAAATGTATTATTATTATTTATGTTTATATTTTAAAAAGAATTTATAATATAATAATTATTATTATAATTTATTATAATATTAATATAAATATAATTTATTAATATAATATATATATATTATATATATATTATATATAATTTTATTAATTTTGCTTTTTACCATTATTATGTGTTTTTATTTATTTATTTATTTTATTTTTTAAACTTTAAATTGAATTTATTCCAAATAATCATAATAAAATATAATATTCATATTATATAGGATAATATTTTTTTAAACTCCCTGTTTTTCTAATGGCTAATTAGTTGCTCTCTTCATCTATTTAATTCATTGACTAGATCTGATTCATCATCTTGTTCTGAAGATTTGCTCTCTTCATCTATTTAATTCATTGCCTAGATTTGATACATCATCTTGTTCTGAAGATGAACCACATTGGGTGGTTCGAAAGGCGCGGAGGAAATTTCTCTTATATGATTGTTTCCTAAAAAAATTGTTAAAATCTAAGCTCGAAAATTTAAATTAATTTGATAAAATTAATTATGCTAAAAAATTGTCTAAATTAGAATTGTACTTCAAAAATTTCAAAGCTTTAAATTATGAATGACAAAAATTTGATAATTTAACAATATTCTTCGTCGAATTGCCACTTCAACCCGGCTCATTTGCAGTGAGGATTGAGTGCACGTACACACCACGGGCACATTGCATCTGTGTAGAGTAACATACATATTTCTCTATTAAAAAAATTAGTTAGTTAAAGGAATTGTTTGTCATATTTAAACACTTACACATTACATTAAATTATATTAATATAGTTTATATTTATAAATTAGATAAATTTAGATTTATGTTTTATATATTTTTTTTTAAATTTGGTAAGATTATTTTTCAGGTAAATTGTATTTCATTATCATATCAATTAAACTATCTCAAGTAAATATGTTTTATATTATTTTAATATTAATAAATTATTTGACAATACTGGTTCGATAGTGTTTTATATATATTCTTACACTTGTTGATTCTAAACTCATGTGATTTCTACTAATAAATTATATTAAATTGTATTGATACACGATATTTACAAAAGTTGATTAACATATAAATCACTGATATAATTGTACTCAATAAAATAAATAATATGGTATAAATAAAAAAGTAAATGTAATATAATTGTACCAATAATAATAATATTAGTTTACTTTATTCTCTTAAACACACACGCCAGATGATGCGATTTTAATTCCCTGCGCAAACCAAACGAATGGTATAAGACATACCCAATGAGTGTTCAAAATTGAACGCGTCCTGGCCCGTCAAGAGCCCTTTGGCATGTCAGAGAAGTGTCAACGTAGTGAATTTTGATTTCTGCGAGTTTTTTTAAAAAAATAAAAAATATTATAAAGTTCCCTACGAAGGGCTGCTGGTCTCCATATAATTTGCTCTCGCTCACCAATACCACCAAGAACACGATCAAGAAGACGCCGAGCACGGCCGCGAACTGGGCGGCAAGAGGTGGTGCACTAGTATGGTTCCATTTATGAGTGGATTGAAGTCTGATGAGATTGCGAGAATGTATGAGATGGCTAACATGATGCCCACCAGTTATGCTTACAGCATCTTCAGGGCAGGAAATGCCATGGCTTTGTTGTATATTCTCTGGCGGTTTTGAGGTGGGTATTGAAGGAGCATATAGCCTGCCATAACCCAAAACAGAAGATGAGCAGGGAACCTACTATGTGGATCATAATGCTGGCACTGATGAGTGAAACACCTGCCTAGAATTTTTCCTGCCACTAATTTTCCTAAATTCCTACAGTCTCCATTCATTGTGAAACACCCTACCCTTTGTTTAAAGGCAGGGTCTATCAAAACTTCATTGGGACGCAAAAGGAAATACGTAATTGTTGTGCTGCTTTGGGATAGAAATAATTAAATTAAAAGTTATTATAATGTTGGGTTTCTTTTGATATAGGTTACTTAGATGTAAAGTTTTTGGATTCGATTCTTACTCATAGGACATGTCACTATAGAACTTATCAAAAATTCCCATTAATTTACTATTCAGACGCAAGCCAATCGACATCAAACTTTATTCCAGAGATACAAACTAGAACATAGACTTTTGAAAACGAAGGCCATTTTCATTAATAATCTTTTTTTTCTCCTCGAAACCCTAGGTACGTGGACTAATACGGCTAATCAGCTTCTTTTTAAACAATCTTCTCACAGGAATTACTAGTTCAAATTCAGATGCAATGGTTGTTGAGCCTCTTTCGTTTTTTTGTATTGTTATGTTTGTGAGGTTTTTCTCTTATATGTCACCTCCTGCATATACATTTCCCTTCCCTTTGATTGGATCTAGTTGTTACATTTTAATAATCTCATTTCTGTCTTTTTATCCCCGAAAAGCTATTCTATCACATAAGTCAACAACTTTTGACCATAAACCATGGGGAGAATCCGTGTAATTATCAGTTGAAACAACACGCCTCCGAGAATGAAAAAAATCCTTACGCATATGACATAATGTTCTTAAAAATATCTTGAAAAGTTTAAAGGTCTTCATTATTTTTTATTGGATTGCTTGATTTAATTGTTTGATGTTCCTGCTCACTAGTTAGTTTATAACACTTGGAATATTTTTGTCCGGCCTTGCTTTTTTGGCTGTCTTTTTCTCCCTAGGAAAAAAGAACTTTATGACTGAAAAATATAAGGATTACATCCGATAGTTTAACATATAATCAAAGGTCCACAAGTTCAACTAGCAAAATACCCTTCCAAATCATTACAAAAACACTGAAAGACATAACATTCATTGGTTCAAAGGCTCACAAAAGAAAAACTACCCTATACAAGGGTTCACTATACATCTTACAAAAGGTTCACTATACATCTTACAAAAAAATCACCGGAGATGTGAGGATCTCCTCATCCCCATGTCTGAAAACTGTCAAATGGACAGAGCCTAGATCTCTTCCACAAGCTTGTTGGGATAAACAATTTGCCTCTTGGTTGTGCTCATATGTTATAAAAGTGTTTTGAAAAATCTGGTTTAAATGGCTTGTCCATAAAAATTTCAAACACTTATTCCTAGTAATGCTCGTGACACTTGGATATGCTTAACAAGACATGGATATGATTAATGAACTATTTTACCTAATAATCCCCCAAAAAAATAATGTCTCGCTCAAATCAATAATTATGTATCTTGTGGATCGCATCAACCAGTCCAAAACTTAAATTAAGTATCCATAGATATGGATGTCTCCAACTCCTCCTTCTAGAATTGTTGCCATCAAAATGGAAACCACTTTGATCCTTGAAAGTTGTTGGTTCAACTACATACACAATGCTCAAATCTGATTTGATGGGTCACAAGTGTGACTATTAAACCACTTCACGGACTGCACACAAGTGTGAATGTTAAATTCGTGGTCAAACTAGTTAGTTTCTTCTTTTTATTCATGGGGAGCTAAAACTTTTCTTTAGGCACCAGATATATGCACTGTAATGCATTATTCATTGTAGCTTTGACTTGGAAAGGACATTAGGGGAATTTTGAGGTCTAAAATGGGACTTTTAAGGAAATTATAAAATAATAGTGGTAATAATAAAATTAAATTAAATTACATCATCAAATTTTAGAGGGAAAAAATAAAAAAATATTTTTTCAACTCGTATTTTCAAATTATCTCCCTATGGATTTACTTAAATGTTGAACGAAAACACTCATTGGATGCAAAATTTGATTCATCATCCATGTTGCATATTTTAGATGGACCCTATTTCATGAAAAATGAGAAATACATGAAAAACGTGATTGCAATCACGTGTTTTCATGTATTTCTCATTTTTTGTGTAGTAGTGTCCATAGAAAGTATGCAACATGGATACTCCTTGAATGAGGAATTAAATTTTGCATCTAACGAGTGCTTTCACTCGAAATTTCAGTAAAACCTTAGGGAAATAAGTTTAAAATACGAGTTGAAAAAGCAGTTTTATTATTTTTTAATCTTTTTATTTTTTTACTCCAAAAATGGTGAATCATCCCATGGTTGGCATCATCATCTTGAATCCTATTGGCTCTTATAAAGTTTATTTTGGCTGTACATTTTTCTTAGAAGGTCCATTTTAGATATCAAAAGTCCCCTAATGAAAACTAAAGGTGCGTAAACATCCCCTTCAGGATTTTTCATTTGCTATATTTAAATGTCACTTGCAGAAAGTGAGTTTATAAACTTTTTCACTGATACCCAAATATCATTCATAGCTTCTTGTGTACTTTCATATGGTTCAAAGAGATTTTGTCATGAATCAATTCACTTCCCATCATCCCCATGGACTTCTTTTTCAATTTTAGTGCCCATGAAATCACTCTTTATCCCTCTTTTTGGAATCAACTTGAGCTTTTTTTGGCATTTTCCCACGGAAAATCTACTAGGAAAGAGTACATGATCATATATATAAATTCTATGTTTCTACTGAGCCATTGCATGCAGTGACATTGAAATGCTCAAGATATTCTCCAAATAAGGAGATCATGTTGTTGGTTTGGAAATGTAGACATGTCTTGGCTTTGAATTGTATAGGATATTTTGGAATAGAATATTCCGTAAAACTATGAACATATATGCGCTTCTCATATAAAAGGTTTTTTAGTTAAAATATAGGTATATGGTGTTAAAAAGGTTGATTACCAAAAATAATAGTGTCTTCGCTGACTTAAAGCTTCAAAGATAATATAAGTGGTCCAAGATATTCTTGTAGTCTTCTTATTGTAAGAATACTTAAGTCAAATTGACAATGCTCAAATTAATTAGATGAATTTGAGCTACAACACTATTTTTCATTTAGTTTTAGGAATTTAATTTATTTAATTCAAAGTGAAAATAAAATATAAAAATAATACATTATTATCAATTGAAATTCAATTTCTTTTTAAACTTAGAAACATAAATATTTACAATTTTAATTGAAATTAAAACCAAATATTCAAATTTGATCACATATCCTTATAAATTATTTTTTTGTTTTCCCTCACTTATAAAAAAAAAAAAATCAATCTACCTGTCATAACTACCAATGGATCTTCATCTATGCACTAACCCACCATTGTGCTGCATATTAATGAAGAGTTTATTCAGGACCAATGCGTCTCCGGAGTATGAAGTATTTGAATTTGGGGTTTCTGAGCCTATTTTACTTCCATTGTTCTGTATGAAAAAAATAATTTATTTCTAAAATGGCAATCTTTTTTAACCATATTTTATTTTAACATTAATTTGGTAGTGGGAAGCAGAGATTAAAGAGATAAAGACCCAGGATAGAGCATCCTTACTGAATTCTGAACCAGAATAAATGCTAAGTATAATTTTTTTGAAGTCTAGCATATTATGTTTTTAACATATTCAATATATATATTCTGATTAAGGTGAGAATTGAAAATTGGTTAAGAGCGTCCAATTAGGCGTTTGTCTAAAAATTATGGACAAAAACCTATGGATAAAAATAAAAACATAATTTTAGTTTAAAAAATAAATATGGTAAAAAAAATATATTATTTTGAAAAATATCAAATTGAGAAATTTTTTATAATTTCAATTAAACTGATATAAATTTACCTTAATCACAGATGTAGTCAGAGTAGAGAAAAGAATCAGCCCAAGGGAAAGGCCTTGATGTACAGATAAAGGTAAGATCTATTGTCATGAAAACCTGATTGCAGTTTTCCCGTGAGTCTGCTGTTGTTAAAATTATAGGAACTTAGTATACCCCACTTACAGGTGGTTGGTTATGCTCTTGGTGTTATACAAAAAATATACTCCTCCCAAAAGCAACCAGCCATGCCATCCATACTTATGGATAAACAGTCTCACTCATGCCGCTACATATTTAAAGCTCTGAAGCGAGATGGCATTTTGGATTATAATCTTTGCCATATTGGAGTGCAATATTCTCTTTTCAATAGCCGTTTTCAACATTTTAAAATTAAGATATTAACGACAAATTTACGTAGCTCTGAGATGATATTTCATGTTAGTAATTGCTTTGAGAATATGAGCACCTGTTCTCTAGGAAGGTAAAGTTTCTAAATAACTTCCATAAAACTACCTTTAACCAGTGATCAAATTTGAAGGGCAGGTCTTAATTTTATTTAGAAGGGCACACATTCAGATCGTCCTTCCATAATGAAAAGCATAAAAAAAGAAGCAATTCAATTGACAACAGTAAATTATCTTCAAATTTCTTTTTTTTTTAACACATGGTAAATGGTAATAATTTGGAACTAATGTGGTGAATTCGAAGACAACATATTAGACTTCCCTTCCAACAAGAATAGCTTGAAGACCTACTGATGCATTTACAATAGAATATATAATTGTTGCATATGGTAATTAATCTAAACTCAAGGCATGCTTTTTGATCTTCTATAAATCTTCAATTGCTAGTGTTTAAAAGGCTTCAATTTTTTATATATTAAACTTTTCTTTTATACAGTTGTTCCAAGTTCGAATGTAATAATTCTCCAATGCTTAGGATGTCATTTCTTATATGTTGTTTGAGACTTTGTGAGGTTAATGTGTATTGTTTATGGATTTGTTGTTTGAGACTTTGCGAGATTAACAATTTTACTTAATGTTAGAATTTTTCCACTGAGCATACCTTATATATATATATATATGGTACATTGTTCAATTCAGTACCTCCACACACACATATATATGTATGTGCTACACTATTCAATACAATACCTCCAATTCCAACAATGTTGTATGGCAAACTTTCATTCTGGCTCATAACATGTTTATGATAGATTGCTTCTCCTGTGCATACCAAAGTTTCTTTTATAACTTCACTATATCAATATTTAGCACAATGTTTAATTCAATACGTCAGTTTTTCCAATTCCATACAAGTAAAATCAATCTCACACTTACAACTATTGATTGTGAACCGCTGGTGTAACTATTCTATGTTGTCAAGGTTTTTATGATATTTTCTATCAAATTTAGAATCATAGTTTGAGTTTTCATTGAATCTATTATACCCATAATATATAATATAATAATTATTATATAGTATAATAATATATATACTTATATATATATATAATATATATATATATTTATATAATCTAATTAAAATTGATTTTTCTAAATGTCTATTAAAATTCAACATATTAATAACAGCATGGATCATTGAAATAACATAATCCAACAAAAATTGTTTTACCAAATCTCAATTAAAAACTCTAAAACATAGTATAACCACACCTTGTTATTGCTTAGCACATAGACTTATAAATGAAAAGCTATTAAGCCATTGTCATTTTTACCATTATCAAATAGAAAGCTATTAAGCCTTGATCACTCTTATTAGTAATAGATAAAAATAAAAATGATAGAATTTGAAAAAAATGCAGCTTTCTGGTGAGATAATTGCTCATTGAACAGACTGCACCAACGAGAGTGGAATCATGAAAATAGGAGTGGAATCATGAAGAATAGGAGGGGAAGTCTACAGAAAAGTTTAGAGAAGTTGGGAAGGTACCTTAGAACGATATTCCTTTAGAGAAATAGTGCTCACCGAAACCTTTGTACAAGAAACTCTCCACGCTACACACTCACCAAAGTTGGTGAAAACAAGAAATGAGAAAACAAATCACCTTACCAATTTTGAAAATAATTAGATGAATTATTGTTCACAAAGAAATCAAATTGATAAACACCACACTATACAATACCTTAAAAATATGACTCTCTTGTAGTATTCTTACAATTCACTAGGGGCTTTACACGCAATGCTCTGCCGCGAACGTTGGAATCAAGAAATTATAGTAGTATTCTTACTATTCATTAGGGTGATTTGCCCCCAATGCTCTGTCGTCGATGCTAGAATTAAGAAATTAAAAACAAACAGACAAAGAAATGTTAATCCATAAACACTTGCAAATAACAAATGAATAACTAAAATAGAAACCAGAAAAATTAGAGATTCCAATTTCTGTTCATATTAATATGAAGAAAGTTCAGATTTCTCTTACCTTATCCATCCATTCAACAGAGGAACGAGCTAATTCATCCATCCATTCAACAGAGGAACAAGCTAATGTGTTTCACTGAAATACCTTTGTTTCCAAAATCTTTTCCTCTTCATTCTGCACTGGCTGGCCCTAAGTGGTTAATATCACAAATCTCCATTGTCACTGTCTTTCTGAAAAAGCTAGCATGGAAAGCTTTATTCCATTTGAATCTAGCTTTATTTCATTTGAAGCTATCATGGAAAGATTTATGCACAAATTAGAAAACTCAATTCAAAAGGAAACTGTTGTTTTCAAAATGGGAGCAACTCAGAAACTGTTGTTTCTGAAATGATATTGAACATCAGTTGAGAAAGGAAATTTACAAGTTTAACCATTGTAATTTCTGATAGACGCACAGTGCATTGACAGCTGGAAATTGAAATTCTGAAAGTTGCTGGAAATTGAAATTCTGAAAGTTTGGATTTCAGAAAAAATGAAATTAAAAAAAAAAAAATTAGAAGGATTGACAACTTAACAACCCTTCTTAAAAAAAATTATAATATTATTCCAATTTTTTTTTAAAATGGCAAAATTCAAATTTTAAATTTCTTTTGACTAGTAAAATTTTTTCCCTACTTCTATGACGTGCCAGAGCTGCTTTGAAGGGTTGTGATGTGTTCAAATTTGATCACTGCCTTTAACCAACCTTTGTTATGAAGAGATATACATATATAGCCGCCATATATAAAATAACAATCAGATACTGTGCTTATTTAGTATCTTCATCTTTATAAGGAAAGCTTATTTAGTATCTTCATCTTTATAAGGAAAATAATTACAAAGTAGTTAGTTTTTGTATTTTAAATTAATATGGGAAAACCAATTTTTTTTTCAATTGGAGAAATCGTATTATTGTAGTTCTCAGCTATACTAGATTTGTGGGACAAAATTTTCCCACCTAACTATTAGACCACATCTATAAAACTATAATATAAGAAATTCAACTTGTGTGAATATAAACACACAACAAATTCAAGAATTGTAACTCTTTATAAATACAAATATATTTTTATTTTTTTTATATTGTGTAACTACTATTATTAGAATATCATAAATATTTTTCTAACAAACTATGATTAACTAAATTATTATTTATTTTTATTTTAAAAATAATAGTAATTATAATATATACTTAAGAGACCATGTAATACCATGAAGATTAAAGTATAAATTAAATATAACATGTAACAAGCTTCTAACAGATTTACCTTCGAACAATTGTCTGAATAAAAAAAATTAAAATAATAATAAAATAATATAGCTCATCTCAACTTCACCATAAACAATTATTATAGGCTTATCTAAAGTTTGATGATGATTATAGTTCTTCCATAAAGTACAAGCTATACATTTGTCTCGCTAAAGAAGTAGGTGTGTGGAACAAGAGATGTGCAAAGTCGGGGAGTGCAGAATAAAACATATGCATAAGAATGAGTATGTGGAGGCTTTGTTTGTGCAGAACAAGGAATACAAATTTTCTTTGGAAAATATGGATTTTGACTCCAAATATATAAATTTTTTCACTAATAAATTTGTAACAAAGATTATTTTTATATTCTTTAAAGGATTTTGCCCAAGCCATTTTGAAAATATATTATGGCATCTATAAAACATTTAAAAAATAATATACTACCTTGTTTTAATATATATATATATAATATATATAAATCTATCAGGGAAGAAAGACACTTCACATAAAAACATTTGAATATAAAAATCGACATTTTACTTTATAAATAAAATAAAAATTATTGAACAATATTATAACTTATACTAAGATGAACATAGATCTATTTTAACCCCAGATCTATTAAGCACAAAGAGGGATCAAATTGCTTGAGGTGCAAACCTTTTTCGAGTGCAAAATGTGAGGAAAAGCTTTTATGATTTGATCATTCTTGACACTTCATAGATTTGGGGTTAAGATGGATCTACACTGCTTTACATAATAGATAATTATATAAAAATAAAGCATAAATTTTTAGACATAAGAACTATAAATACATGAATCAAAATCATTAAAATGTGATTCTCTATTTTTTTTTGAAGACTTTACCTTTACTACTAATAGCCACTTGTATGATTTACAACTCAAGTTTCTAATCCCTAAATCACTTTGTAAATAACTCTCACACAAAAAGATTAAAATTCGACACAACAAATTGACAATTGGTTATTTTTACGTGTGGAAAATGTCGGAAATCTTTGAGCACTTTGGGGGGTGGTGAGGGTTGAATCAATAGTGTCTTCTTAAACAATTTTACCAACTTAAACTTCTCCAGTGAATCACATATATTACCAGAAACACATTATATTAGCTCATGCATATAAACCATATAAGCAATTAAAACAAGATAATCATGAGAATACAATAATCAACACATCAAAAATATATCTACACAAGAGACACAAGATATCTAATGTAAAACCCTTCACTAGGAAAAAAACCACCTTTGCTGTTGCATTGCTTTGAATCTTCTATTAAGAAAAAAGTGTCTTTTACATAGATCTGTTGACTCCCATAAGCCAAGAGACTTGACTTCATATATAATAGGTCAAAACCAGTCAGCGATGAGACGCGATTCTACTGATCAACTCGGAAGACTATGTTCCTGCATGGATCTATGGACTACCATTCACTCAAATCCACCACGGTAAACAATCCTCGCCCAACTCTAATTGGAATATCCAACTACCATTGGATGGAGAAATTGTTCCTTTCTCTAAAACTTCATAATCACTGCTCCACACCCATGAAATCACTACTCCTCTACTCTATGCAGACCTCATTTCATCTATTTTCATATTAGATTCTAATACTTTATGCTCAAACCGTTTCATCTCTACAATATGATCTCCAACAACAAGATACCATTATCAAATCAATCAAAAACACCACAAATATACGCTCTCCACTCTAGCAAAACAGTGGCCATAATGAATTCATCAAATCTGAATACTACTATCACTAACAGCTGAAACAAAACTCATACTCAGTTATAACATCAAACCCCCACTCCAAAATATGATTGTTGCATACTACAATTAACAACATACAACACAATGGCTATGTGTCAAATGCACTAGTAGCACCTACAAAACCAATATGCGAGAGTCACCAAAAAACATACTCCAACAAAATGCAAAACCTCTCCAAACAATCTCTATTATAGCATCCTCAAATCTGATTTGAACACCGAGGCAATGCTTCAACAATCTGCTCCATTCGCTACTATTTACACTCACTCACTGAAGTAATTTTTCTCACAACTAGGTATGAATCATACTCACACTATGAAACCTTCTCTTCCTCACATACACACACCATCAACCATCACTCAGCTCAAAAGTGAAGCAATGAAAACATGGAGGGTGAAATTGACCTTTGGGTTGGGATCAAAGGTGCACAAATTGGGGTAAATCAATTCACTAACATCACTACTTGTGCACTAAAAGTGTTCACATAATTGGAGGAAATTTTCAAACCATTCTCAACCTTTACAGCTTATTCTAGAAGCCTATGGTTATTTCCATGCCAATTTTCTTTCAATTTGTGCGAGGAATCCGAAGGATTTTCCATGAAAAAGCTCAGTTGCATACACAACACTGGCTAAACTCAACTTGAGACCCTCACACACATGCACAAGCTTATTTACCAGTGACTAGATCCTTTCAATTGTATGCATAAGCCTACCTCTGTGCGGTTGGGGCAAAGCATATGGAATAACCACAAACCCTCAACTCAGAACCTCTGCCACCTGTTGAATCCTCTTCTCCAGCATCTAAACTCACCTCAAAACCTCTCCTAAGATCTGTAACACCTTTGCAAGTAGATAAAACAAGTCTCCCAAGTGTCACTACGAGGTTGACATAAAAGACCAACAAACAAGGTTGGCAAGAGTGCCAACAAGTCCTCCGCTCTCCAACAAACACCTCCACAAGCTGCAATGCCTATGATAGACCAGCAATACACTGCAGCACATCTCCATCATCAACATAAGGCCATCACACCACAACATTTCATCTCTATGAGCATAAGCATGAAGACTTAATATGCCAACTTGTTAAGGTTGACATCATCTCCATCACATGAAGATCTGCATCATCCCCTTGTAGCAACAACCTCTATCTCCATGAAAAATATACTGCCATCATCTGATCATCATGAGTATCAAATCATATAGTAGACATCAATTCCAACACAACCCTCTTAATGTCAGCTCAACAAGATGCAACCATGCTACAATGAATGACATCAACACATCACCTAGACTACATAGGTTTGACATCAATGCTAACATGAGCTAGTTACCATCATGAACCAATGGAAACATTAGCTAGTTGGATCCATGTACACCATAATGCCAATAAAAAAATTCATTTGAATTTTATGCCTTTAAACAGCCTACATTACAGAAGAATACCATGGGGAAAAACTATTGGTTGTAAAAAAATGTGAGTCAAAATGTTTACATAATGGTAAATTGACTATTTTATTTTAATCAAATAATTATTTTTTTTATTTTATAGGCTAGAATTAGAGAATAAAAATCGTGGGGAAAAAACCATGTTGTTGAAAA
This sequence comes from Pinus taeda, assembly GCA_000404065.3. Lineage (NCBI taxonomy): Eukaryota > Viridiplantae > Streptophyta > Pinopsida > Pinales > Pinaceae > Pinus > Pinus taeda. Next base: position 7,739 of record APFE031707750.1, on the reverse strand, counting down.
CCGTTGAGAAAAATGTTTCATAAGGTTAAACTTAGCTATTTATTTTAATTAAATAATTTATTTTTATATTATTATTTCTTGTTATTTCTGTTTATATTTATTTTATATAATTATGAGTAAAAATGCTTTTATTAATAATTAAAATCTTTAGTTTTTTCAATTTGAATTAACTTTATTGTGTTTATTAAATTTAATTTAATTTTGTTTTTATGTAATTTGAGTGAGTCAAAATGTTAAAAATAACAATGGCCCTCTCATACTCGTTTTATTTTAATTAGAGCCGAAACTAATATTAGATTAAATTTGTTAAATGTTAAATGTTAAACATTTACGCTTGACATCTACCCCATACTAGGCTGTAGAGCACTTCTCAGTGCAATAAATATGGAGTTTGAGACCACATCACCATATGACTCATTCCTCGGGACGAACTCATAGTGTGTCGTTTAAAATTGTTGAGGACTACAGACTAACAAGTGTTGAAGACGAGGATTTCTATGTCATTTAATAGAAAGGTTCACATTCTACTGAGGGACTGCATTAAGGAAATACACCTTAACAATAAGAGAGTGAGGCGTAGTTAATGGGAAGCAAGATATGGGAAAGTCTTACAATAACTAAAAATTTGATGCCGCGCCATGAGAGTTTCATAAAATTTGTTCCTCATGTTCTCGATGAAAGTCTCTCACTTCATAAAATATTACCAAATAACATTAAAATAGGCTATAGTTACCAGTTTCAATCCTTTGTTAGATGACTATTGGACTGTGCAATTGCATTATGACTATAATGTATTAATGTTAACTGAATTGTTGCTTCATATTTTATGCTATTGTATTAATGTTAACTAAAATGGTGCTTCAAACTCCATGGAAGAAGATTGTTAAACCAAAAAAATGCATGTAAATAAAGAAAAAACAAAGCACAAAAGCACCAAAAAAATATGATTCAACTTGAAACACATTAAAAATAAATACTTTGCAAATAAAACAAATCACTTTTTTTTTTACTTGGATTGTTTGTTTCTTATTAATGTTTACATTTTTCAATCTTTCTTAATTAATATTATTCTTATATATTTTATCTTAATTATTATTAGAAATTATAATAGTATTATTCTTAAACTAGCAGTTATATTAGCCGCTATAGGAATATTATTTGATCTTAATAATCATTATTAAAATATTAATTTTCATAAACTAGCCATTATATGATCTTTTGGTCTCTACATCGTCCTCTATTTAAGCTCGTGCCATGATGTGCATCTTGATTTGGTCCTAATGATGAACCACCCTAGCTCGTTTGAAATGCATCGGTAAAATTTTCTCCTATGTGATTTCTATCGAAAAGACTCTTCTTAATGTAATATGGATCACAGAAACTTGAATTTAGAAAGCACATTTTATCATCAATGTTTTTATTTTTTTAATTAAAATTTCACTTGAAATAAGTTCAAAGATCATATTTTTTTAATTAAGAAGAACACAATCTCAAATAAATGAGATTTTGCTACAATTTTATTTCTAAGTTTTGCAAAACACAAGACACATGTTTTGTTCTTTATTATTACTTTTGAATATGTTTTGTCACATAAATGATTACACACTTGTTTCAAATATTGTGAAAGCAAGGCATGTGCAAAGCTAAAGTCTGTGTGCCAGTAACACATGTGAAGAGGTAAAAGGATAAGTTACATTGCTTCATACAACATGGTACTAAATTCAAAGTATTTAAATTATAATTATGTTAGCAAAGAGACCCATCTCTTTAGACTTGGATGTAATTGTTAAATAATGAAGTTGTGATGAATAAATTAAAAAGATGTAATGCATGACTCATATATCTTCTTTGGAATTTGACCTGATTATTTAAAGCACATGTAACTAATAAAATAATACAATTATGGAAATAAATTGGAGAATAAATAAATTTAGCATGAACTAATAAAATTTAGGTCCATTCTTTATACATTAATATAATCATATATAACAAGCAACATAGCCACAATAGCAAGAACTCAACTAGATTCAAATTCAATACTATACATGCAACAAACATATGAGACCCAAAAATCTTGTCAATTCATATTGATCGACAAAAAAACATTAGATATAACCCACAAGATGATAGCATGACTTGGAAAACTCATGCTCAATTAATACTTATGGCCCCTATCATAAGGTTGAGTCCCATACAAGATTTCATACAAGATGTTATCTTAGAATTGTTCACAACATTCATGAACATACTCAAAATGTAGAAAATAGAATATACTATATTAGAATAGAGCAATTAGACAACAAAACCACAGAGCAAGATTCCCATCAACGAACTGGAACTAGAGTTGAATACATACTTTGAAACCCATGATTTACGACGATCAATATTTTTTTATCATGGAGGTTGCTTAGATTTGACATTGGGAATAATTTTCTATTTCATCCTACTAGCTCACCCACTATGTGATTCTTTCACATTCCCTCCTCAACTGTTTTCTACTCCATTCTGATAAATAGTTGCAAAGAAAGTAATAAAATATAGTTTTAAATATTTTGTGATACCCTAGATCAAAGTAAATGATAACAATTGATGCAAATGATAGATAATAAAGTTGTGCTGAATAAATTAATAAGGCATAATAGATGATTATTTATCTGTGAAGGAAAATCAGGTGCAGAGGGAAGGCATGTGTAGATACGTAATCAAAAAATAAATGCATTAGTCACAAAAGGGTAATGAAATTGAGCTCGTGTGAACAATAATGTAAATAAGATACCTACAACAAAAATTAATTCATAGTGGTAGTTTATGATGAAATGAAACAAAAAATATGCACAAAGAGAATAAAAAAAAATGATTGACTAACAAAAAAACTATGCAAAGAGAACAAATGGAAAACTAAACCATGTTTATTCTTTTTTTTTTATGTGCACAATGTAACTGAACTTACACTTAGATACTAAATGATGTCATTATTTGATTGTCCATTGAAATTGTAAAGGTTCCAATTATTGATAATCCATGTAACACAAAAACAATATCTAAGTTGTTTTGTTTATACTATGCAAAGGTTATATGTAGAATTTTTGGGAAGAATTTTCGAAGAAGATCCCTTAGAAAGGTATAATTTAACTTTCCATTTGCATCCTTCATTGTACACTGAAAGTTGTGTTCATAAGAAATAATATTTTGCATCCATGCTTTGTGCAACAAATCATCTTATCTACTAGACACTCCATTGTCTTAATAAGTTGTTTACACTCGTTGCAAAATGGCTTGTATGGATGGAAAAACATGTCATCTAGCTTGAGTCTTCCAATAATCTACAATAGTTTGTTTGTTGATTTACATACATATATTTTTTTAATTTATGGTGGATAAATAATGGTAAAAAAGAAGTTAGTAGGGGAAGGATCAAATAATTACGAAAAAATAATTTAGAAAAACTTATAAAAAGTTGAGATGTAAATGAAAAATTGCTTGAACATTTGTTTTCTCCAAAGTCTGTAAATAAAATTTGATGATTCGTCATTAAGTGGCTCAAAGAAACTCGATAGACATGTTTGTGTGCTATGTGAACCTTTTGGGTCACTTCAAATGATATTTTTGATTAAAAGCATGATTGTCTTTCCACTTGCTATATATTTCTACAGTTCAGTGTATTTTTGTCTATACTACTCACCCAAATGTACTCGGTAAAAATTAAAGTAAAAAATGCAATTAGTTACAACAAACAGAGCATGAAAATATGAAATATTTTAAGAATTTCAAAAAAATGGGGAAGAACAAATGGGAAAAAGGAAAAGGAAAACAAGACGAAAATACTATAAAGAATACCATGACACTATCAGTGTTTGTTTCACCATCTTTGACATATATTTCAAACTAGTGATTGTTTTGTTGACATCTTGTAACAAGTGTTGCAAGACTTCCAACTCAATAATCTGTATTTTCTTCTAAAAGTGTGACCATTATAGTATATGGAGTAAGATGGTGTTCAAAACACAACATTTGTGTTCTATCAATTGAAAAATCAATAGGGCAACAAATAAGGGTTGATTTCTCTTGATAATTGATTATGAATATGTTTTGGATTCTTATCACTTTTATTACTTTCTCTTAATCAAACAATTACCAAAACACAACCATGAATATGAAAAATGACAATGAACACAAGATATAGGCTCCAAGCTAGGGAAAAACCCCACAAGGGGGAAAACCCAACTAATCTTCTCTTCTTATAGAATTAGATCAAAATGACAAATCCAAGACCCAAAAATCATGACCAAGAACTTCCACAAGACCCAAGTCAACCCTTCTTCAAGCCTTCCTCAACCGAGTCAAGTCCATTCAAGTCAACAAAGGTCAAATCTCTTCATATTAGAATTTCAGTCCTGCAACTTTGCAAAGTTGCAACAAAGTAATCTATCAAATGGGAACTATATTGAGTTCTCATTTTTTTAGAGTTGCAAAAAATCATCTAATTTTGAATAGTGTTGATTCAGAATACACATTTTTTTTAATTGTCAGTGATTTTCATACTAATTTGAAAAGGGTTGATGCAACATCAACCCCTTTTTTTGTCTTATTTTTGACACTTTAAATTTTGTTTAGAGATTTTTCGGCGTAATCACATAGATATTCTTTTGTTGACGCGTTTCAAACCAACAAGTGTGGTTCATCGTCAGGACAAGTTGAAGAACCAATCCAGTTAGCTTGTTAAATAGTATGTGCAGAGATTCCAACGGCTATATTACCAACGGCTAACTTTGACCTAATGACCCGAGTCAAACCAATAATAACCAGGTTATTATTGGTTCGAAACACGTTGACAAAAGAATATCTATGTGATTACGCCGAAAAATCTCTAAACAATGTTATGGATCACAGAAGTCTAAATTCCTTAATACTTTAAATTTTGATATATTAAGTATGCATAAGTTTTTTTAAATTTTGATTATTTAAGCATTTTTCAAGTTGTATTATTCCTCTTCTTCTTTTTCGTCCTAAGATGTTTGTTTTTTAAGGGTTTTTCAAATTTTTTTTTTTTGTTTTTCTTTGCAATGTTTTTTTATAATGAACTTTTTAACTTTTTTGCAAAATGTAAAAAAAAAAATAAAAAAATTAATATTTTGAGGTTGAGATTTTGCATATATTTATATATCACTAATTAATACTTCAATACACATAAAATAAGTGTCACTAAAAAATAATAAATTTAAATACTTGACAAAAAATACACATTTTGCATATACATATAATTAAAAAAATACGTATTTCAGGACATTTTCGCTAAAATAACATGTTAAATAAAAGATGAAAATTTTGAATTAAAAAAGATTGAAAAAAAAATAGCAATTTTATGAAATTTTTTAATGAAATCTTAATAAAAAAAATTATGAACATTTTATAATTAAAAATACCAAAAAATTTGGTTCAATAAAATTTTAAGTAAAAAAATAACAATAAACAAAATAAAACAATGCAATTAAAAAAAAAAATACTATAAAATAAAATCAAAACAAAAAAATAAAATCAATTAAATTTAAAATATATATATTTAATAAATAAAAATTTTTTTAAAATTAAAAAATTAAAATAAATAGAATAAAAATTAAATAAATAAAAATTATAAAACATTTTTAAAAAAATTATAATTTTTTTGTAAGAAAACATTTTAAAAAATTCCAGGAATTGACCAAGGATCCAATGAGGGACAGAAGGGTCATGGGCCTGGGTGGGCACAACTACTAGAGCTCCCCCCACACAGGGTTCGGGGGGTCACGGGATTGGGCAAGTGGAGTTGCATGAGCCCCCGTGCCCAATCCCACAATGTGTTGGGCCATGAGTGATGGTCTGGTCGATGCGGGGGAGATGCATGAGCTCCCCCCGCCTAGGACCCGAGGGGTCATGGGCCTAGGGAGGGGGCTCCTGCAACTTTGACCGCAAGACAACTTGTGAGTGGGCCTGCGGGAAAGTTGTGGCATGCTATCTGAAGGAGGTTGGGGCCTCGTGTGTGGGTGCTCACCAACAACTTGATGTAATTAAGTGGGTGTTTAATTTAAATCATAATAACAAATAGATTGGTGGTTTTCTCCCTTTGGGTTTTCATGTAAAAATACCTGTGTCAATATGTGTGTGTTCCTTAACTAAAGAAATGTGTGCTCATGTGAATGGTTTTCTTTACTGAACATTTAAATTGTAGTTTGAATTCTCATACAAATAACTAGTAGAATTCAAAGGAAATATAAGAATTGAGCATAAAACTTTAATAACCTCACAATTACTGATTCACCCCCCCTTTTTCTTAGTAATTCCTTATTCCAAAAATTTCCTTATAGGACTATTCTTATCTTGGATTCCCTAACCTCAAATAATATTGTTCCTCTTCGACTACTCCTATCTTGGATACCCTATCCTATCATCAAAGAGTATGGGTCCCTAGGACTACTTCTATATTGGATTCCAAATCTTCAAGAAATATTAGTCCCCAGATGCATATTCAATCCTCTATTCTCCCTACTAGTTCCTTCACTAGGCTTATGAATGTTAGTCCTAAACTAGTGCATGACACATGAATAATATGGTGTCCATCATCACTTCCTCTCAACTAGGGAGGAGATCCTTACTCCCCCTCAATTAGGGAGACATAACCAAAAGTCTCTACTTGTATCAATCATTATGTACATGTTCTTTTGTGGAGATCTTAGTTCTAGCAACAAGGACCCTATTCCATGTCATCATATCATACTCAGGTTCGAACTTCCTAGATGTCAAATATTTTGTGGAGCCAAACGCTTTCACAATCCATCTTTGTGACAGGGATTTTGTCATCATCCGTTTATATAACTTTCCATTAACCACCATTTGTAGTGTCTTTGTCGTCAAAAGTATCTTGTCAAACTAATTGGTATACAATCAATTATAGCTCTCTCTATCCATCTAAGGAAAGTGAACTTCTTCTAGATTAGTGTTGAATCCATCATACCATCAAGTGACCCTTAAACTATCTCATGACTTCCTTTTTCAAATTTCTTCCTTTCCTGTCTTTATATTGTACACCCTTCTACCATGTGTTCTTTCTGGGAGTCATATCATATCCAAAACATAAACATATATTTCTTGGTCATCATACTGATCAGAACAAGTGATGTTATTCCAAACCTCAAACTGTAAGATTATTTGATTCATTTATTTCTTGTAGCTCCCTCTGATGTCAACATTTCTTTCTACCTCGCATTATTCAAGATATCATATCGAAAGTTGATCAATATCAACCATGTGTTCTGCCTATCTATCATGCTACTATTACAAAACCATATGAAAGGGTCTTGAATTTTTATTAGATCAAGGCATTCTCATTCTCTCAAGTATATTAATTATCCATATTCATCCTACTCTCCATTTAACTTTCTTTGGAGATATAATTCGTTTTTCTAATGAAGAACCTTTTCTAAAGATATGTATACCTCGTCCATCTAGTTTACTTGCTTCTGAATGAATTGTTTCTTTAACCTTATTTGAAAGTGATGTCTATGATGAGATTCCTTCCTTATCATGCGAGATGCTTAAATTATGCCTTCATGCCGCTATTAGACTATCTTTATGTAGGAATATACAGGGTAAGTTCCTCAGACAGAACACCAGAAGGACACCGCTCACAAACAGATCACAGATCAATACACCAGTATTTTGACGTGGTTAAAACCCTCAAAGAGGGAAACAGTCCACGGCCTATG
>APFE031707744.1:0-13003 GCA_000404065.3 Pinus taeda | reverse complement strand
AGACCGTTTATACATATTATTAAAATATCATACTTTCAATTAGGTATTAAAACAAGGCCTTATATTGTAATTATTTGCTAATATTTACTAGACAAAATTTACCCAAATTAGATTTTAGCATGTCATGGACTTGGGCTTTTTTTTAGAATGCATATATTTAAATATATTTTTCCTCATCCATGCACAAATAAAATGTCATATAATATTTAATACTATGAATACCTTGAGTACAACACTTATCATATGTCAGATTACAATGTTAAATACAAAACTAAAAGAAAATGCATTATATAAACAATATAATCCAACATTATATATATAAATGAAATTTTTATGGATATTAAATCATCATCTTACATTATAATTTTTCACTTTTTTATACAAAATTTACACAAATAAGAACATGATATTGCCTATATTTCATTTTTTACTATATAAATGTTTAGATATATTTTTCCACATTTTCTATAATTATAAACAAAATTTACACAAATGAGAATATTATATGGTATATATTTCACTTTTTATCATATAAATGTTTTGATATATTTTTGCAAATTAGTAGAGTAATAGATTATGATAATGATAATTGTCTATAAATGTTTATAAAAAAATGCCATATTTTAATACCATAGAATGACTTGAGGGAAAAAAACGTATCACATGATTAGAATGTCAAATAGACATTATCAAAAATCTTATAGCGTATCAAATATGTTAAATACATCAACCTAAAATATTTCCTGTTTGAAACTAGATTGATCTTCTCCATTTATTTTAGTAACTAAAATTAGGATAATTAGACACCTAACACCTAAAAGCCAAAAAAAATTCTACCTAAAAACATTGAAGAAGAACTTTTTAATTATCACTTAACAATATACAAATATTAACCCATTTAATTTTTAGTCTACATCCTTATGTGATTTTTATTATTCATTATTTTGAATTAGCTTGTTTTTGTTGTTTCTAAATTACTTCTCATAAATCTTTCATAATTTAGTCTATTTAGTTTATCATAAATCTATCTTATAATTTTAAAATTATTAATTGTTATTATTTATATATAGTTTCAGTGGTCTATTTCTTAGCTTTATGTCCAAAAACCCAAAATATTGATGAATTTAACTTACTTTATTGGCTTTATGCTTGTTTATAAGATATAAACTCTCTCGTCAGAGAAAAAGTAAATTTCTAGTATAATAGATAATATGACGTTTATTGTTAAACAACCTTAAAAAAAAAAAAAAAAAAATTTTGAAATCATGTTCGTGTAGGTGGGCTTTCCGGTATTTAAGATTCTGAATATTATGATGGCCATCCTCAAACATCTAATTAAAAACCGATTAAAGCATCCTTAAACATCTCCGAAAATTAAATCTTAAAGTTTTCAAATTTCTGACTTTAAAAGAGAATTTATTTTATTCAATTAGTGACTGGCTTTCTTATTTTTAACTTTCTCATACCGTTTAGAGTATTTTGTTTCTTATTTTAAGCATCTCAGGCACAGTTTACAGTATTTTATTTATGTTAGGCGAAGTGAAAAAACACATAAAACCAACATAGTTAAAACAAAACCCTTTCACCTGATTCACGTTGATTGACCGGGAAGTTTGATTTTTCCATCTTCCAATATATATACGCCAGTTATCAGCATCTTCCAACTTCCAAAGAGATACGCCACTTATTTCGCAATATCATCAATCAAACGCTATTGGAAGATACATTATTTGACTTAAACAGGCTTGTAATCGTTTTGTGACTGATGATGGGTTGCCAAAACTCCAAAACCCTACGGCCGCTCACAATCCAAAAGCTTTTATTATACAAATAAGAGTGTCCCACAAGCTGGCATCTTTCAGCGGTCTGTCATATGAATAATTCGGCTTCTCTGTGTTTTCTGATTCCAGAGACGTAAAGACAACTCACATCGTTCGCAGACATACGTCAGCAAATATATTATATTCATGCACTCTGCAATAATATATTACTTTGGGGCCAGATAAACCGCATTACTATATATTTTCCAGTCAAATTTCAGTGTGCTTTGTCACAACTTAACCATATATTATAATAAATTGTTTTAATATGATTATGAGTAACTGAGTTTGTCTCTGAAGTTCCTTTCTTATGAATTTCTTGATCGCACGTCAACTTTTCTTAAATTTATCGATAATAAAACAAACAAAAATAGATAGACTACTATCTTATATAATAAATGATTTTCATAAAGAAATCATTCCCTGACGATCCGTCCAACCGTTTATTCTCATCATCAGACGAACTACGGTGTAAGCAAGAAGATTTATGTAGTTTACACATACTGTGCATTGAACTCATAATGCACCAAAATATACACTATATATATATAAAGCAGATTGTATATAGAAATATGAACAAATTCAACAATTGATTTGTAATTGAATTCGAAATATGTAAAAAGAAGTAATGAGTAATACAACAAAATGTACCTCATATATTTTGTTGTAGTGTGTGGGTGCAATTACAAGACCTCTGGACTTTAATTATCGAATATCCACTGTTAGATCTGGCCACGAAAGTAAACGAAACGAATGATTGTTCAATCGTGACGCTTACAACAAATAGCGTATGTAACGAGGCACCTAACATGTCATATACACCGATCAAAGAGTATATTAACAATGAAATTTGTACTTGGTGGATAGACTGGCATACATATGCCAATTTACATGAAAGTAATATTTTAACAACGGTAATAGTACAGTCCTCGCATGTATTGATATTTTTGTGGTAGTGTTTTTCTACTTATTTGTTTTTTATTAATAAAATAAAATAAATTTCTCCATACAATGAGTTAAGTTTTGCAGAATGGACTATAAAATATGCGCAATGAGTTAAGTTCATGGTAATAGATTATAAGTACCACACAATGAGTTAAGTTATGCATAATAGGTTATTTTTCTAGCTTCTTCATAATATAATCTAAGTTGCACTAGGTTATAAGGTCGACATAATAGGCTATAAGCTTCCCACAATGAGTTAAGTTTTGCATAATAGCTTTAATTTGTTGGTTCTACACAATAGGCTAAGTTTGTCACACAAAATTTATTAGTTGTTTTCATATTTTTTTTCTAATAGTAAAGGTAGTAAAGTATTTGTTTTCCAATAATAAAATAAAATAAATAGCTCCACACAATGGACTATGTTCTACACAATACGTCCCCAAGCTCTACATAATAAACTAATTTCCACACAATAGGCCATAAGCTCTGGTGAATGAGCTAAGTTTCACACAATAGGTTATAAGCTCTGCACAATGAGTTAAGTTTCACATTTTTTTGCATAGTGTTTTCTTAGTAATGACTATCTATTTTCCAATCGTAACATAACATAAATAAATTTTCACAATGAGGCAAGTTCAGCACAATAGGCTATAAGCTCTTCACAATGAGCTAAGTTCCATACAATAAGCTATATTCTCCGCACAATGAGCTTAGTTTCACACAATAAGCTAATTTTCTCATATAAAAGTTATTAGTTATTTTCTCTATAATAATGTATTCTATTTCCAATAATAAATATAACTACGTATTAATTTTCCAATAATAAAATAAAATAAATAGCTCTGAATGGCCAAGTAGGTTTCACACAATAGCCATAAGCTTTGCACAATGAACTAAGTTCGTCATAATGCTAAGTTTTGTAAGCTATACGCCCTCCATACAATGAGCTAAGTTCTACACAATACCTTAAGTTTCTTGGTTCCGCCAAATAGGCTAAGTTTCTCACAATTTTTTTTTTAGTTATTATCAAGGTAATGATTTATTTGTTTTTCAATAATAAAGGAAATTATGGATTCTTTTTCCAATAATAATAAAAAATTTGCTTTAGACAATGAACTAAGTTCCACACAATAGGTTATAAGATCTACAAAATGGGATATGTTTGCACATTTTTTTTGAATAGTGTTCTCTTGGTAATATGTATTCATTTCCCAATAATAAAATAAAATAAATAGCTTCACACAATGAGATAAGTTCCACATAATGGACTATATTGTCTACAAAATGAGCTAAGTTTTGCACAATGACAATGCAATACAAAAAATTTCTTACTTCCGCAGAAGAGGCTAAGTTTCTCACACAAAAGTTATTAGTTGTTTTCTCGATCATTATGTATTCAGTTTCCAATAATAAAGGTAATGACATATCCATTTTCCAATAATAAAATAAAATAAATAGCTATGGACAATGAGTTAGGTTCCACACAATAGGCAAAGTTTTTCATTTCCAAAAAATAGGCTAGATTTATCGCACAAAAGTTATTAGTTGTTTTGTGGATAATGATGTGTTCATTTTTTAATAATAAAATAAAATAAAAACAATTGATTTTTTTGGTGGTACAAAGTTTTTAGTTTTTTCCCAGATGATTATTCATTTTTTTAATAATAAAATAAATAGGCAAAGTTTCTCAATAGCTTAGGTTCTTCGCCACAAAGTTATTAGTTGTTTCTAGATAATGAGTATTCATTTTTTAATAAAAAATAAATTAAAACAATTAATTTTTTTGTTATACAAAAGTTATTATTGTTTTTCCGATAATGATGTATTCATTTTTAATAATAAAATAAATAAAAACAATTTTTTTTTAATGACATTATTGTTTTCCAATAATAAATAATATAAATAATAATATAAATAAGTATACATAATTATTGATAATATTTAAATGGTAAATAATTAGTCATATGTGCAGAAGTGGCACTGAGCTATATTATGTTCGAGAGATTTCTCCACATAACTAATTATTTTCTCATATATGTTATTAAATCCTTATTCGGCAGTGTTTTGGACACTTACATTTTCTAATCATTTTTGTATTTTTGCAGAGAAGTCAATACTTCATCAACATTGCTTGTTTCAAATTGCTTGCTTCCCAAAACCATTACTACACAACTTCTTCAATATTTCTTATAAACCATTACTACACAACTTCTTCGATATTTCTTATATCTAGATACAAAACTTTATTATGGGAAGAGATTCACATTTTGTCCACTAAATACTTTTATTGCCAAAGTTTTAGTAAGAAATTGAAGTATATGATATTATTGGTGATATTCATATTTATGAATATCTTTTGTATTTGTTCTCTGCATAACTATGACTATAGAACTTCTTCCATACATGTTATATCTGGAGACACAACTCTATTGTGAGGAGTGATCCACATTTTCTACACTCCTTTCTCCGTGCAACTTCCTTTGTGCACGTTATACATGGATAACCCACCAGAGCCAATAACTATTTTAGTAAATGGTTAAGGTATATGAAGTTATTGCTAATGTTCTGTATATTTCAAACATCTGCATATATGGAAGTGCTCGTTTTATGGATGTTCAGAATTTGCACTAACCGCTAATATTATTGTTAATATTTAAGTTGTAAATAATTCACGTTAATAGTCAGTTTAATAAATGTATTGCAATAATAACATTGTTTATCTTCCCATTATTTATAATATTTTTATTATAAATAAAATATTATAAATAATTCATGTTAATAGTCAGTTTAATAAATGTATTGCAATAATAAGATTGTTTATGTTTATATTATTGATAATATTTTTATTATAAATAATGTTTTAAAGATTTATTTTCTATGGTCTTGTGCGAATTTTTTGTGTGAGGATGTACGCACTATGAAATAAAGATTTTTATTGCTAATACATTAGTTATATATAATGCATACTAATAGTCAAGTGTATAAGAGTAGTCTAGAGTGCACACAAATTTTCTTACATAATCATATTTCATTGATCAGAAGTTTTGTTTGTAGCAGAAGAAGCTTTCAAGTTTAGCATTGTTCATGGACATATAATTGATAATATTTTAATTGTAAATAATGTATAGGACTACTATTTAAGTAAATTTTAATTCTAAATAATGTTCCAAATTAGAATATGTGTGAAAGTGCAGGGAAAGTCCATTGTGCAAATGAAACATTCAATGTGCGAATCATCGCACTTCATAATTAAGTATTAAATAATTGTGATACCACAAAAGAAAGTGGTGGAATTATATGGTTTTTGTTAATAATTTAGTCATAAATAATGAGTATCTACCTCTCTCTACAACTAGTTAAGTGGGGTTAGCATTTCGCTCACACTTTTGTCTCAACTCATGCTTACTTTGCACTTCTTGCTCTAAACAATGACATTTTCACAACTTCTTATGTGTACACTATGTGGACACACATCCTGCGGAAGCATTGTGAGCTAGAGTCCACCAGTGTGAGTAGCTATGATACATCCTATCATGTCGTTTTGATAAGCTAAAACTTGAGTTCTCTTACTGTCAGTATTGAGATTGCTTTATGGTGGCCTTAATTATGATTATAAATCCATTCAATTCATGGCTTATACCAAATGCATAGTTTCCTTTCATTGTAATTATATAATAGGATTATAGAAATTAACCATTTTATGTAATATTGATGTGTACATGTTGAGACAATGAGTTTTCGGCAACAAAGTTCCACAAAATGATAATGTGAATGCTGAGGACTATGTTGTGTATGTACCACTAATTGGAAGTGAGATTGGAAATACAGAATCGAAGTCAACTTCCTAAAATAATGTTATTGGGATAATGTTATTGGTATTGAATAAGGCATATTTGTTGTTTGCAACATTTTAGTTATAAATTATGCAAATTTTTGTATTTCTGAATATCACTGCTCAATTGGGTGAAGGTTGGATCATTATAGAATATAAAGAACTTGTAAGAACATCAATTATTGGAACATTCAGAAGAAGCTTTGTTTATGGTTATTTATAATGAGAAATATTTAGTGCTTTCATTGTGTGGATCTATGTATCTCTGGACTTTCTATTGAAGGAATTTATATTTGTTGTTTGCAAAGACAAATAATGGACATATATAATATTATTGTGAATATTTTAATCATAAATAATTCTTTCTATTGCTAATATTTTAATATCAAATATTTTGTGTTTGCTTTTGCAATATTTTGATGATAAGTAATGTGTATCTCTGTATTGTGAAATATCGAAAGTTTGATATCATTGAACACATGATTTATTTATGGTTATGTGGTATTCTATTGCACAGAGGAATGTTTCAAGCTTTGATTTTGTGAATGCTCACATTTCACATTTAGGACTTTTTGTAGATTTTTTTTTGCAAAATGATACATAAGTGTTGTGCTTGATTGTGAAAAGGTTCAAAACTGATGAGTAGTATCAATTTTGGTTTATCAAATTTGATATCACATATTTTAATTGTTATCTATGTAGTCTAACATTAATGTTTATAACATATTTTATTACATGATTACTTTATATTCTATCTAGGTGTTTGGAAGTGTCCCTAATACATAAATGAAACACATTACTTATTTTAATCAATAGAGTTCATTTACTATTTTCATAACTTCGGAAGGGAAAAAAGGCATTCAACTGGTGAATTAACATATGGGTTCCGAAATTACTTTTGCAAAGTAAAATATGGTCGGTAGCATGGAAAGTATACATAGTAAGTTCACTAGATAAGCATTAGTTCGGTTAATAATTATGGAAAGGTATTTTATTCATTGGAAAAAATAGCTTTAGTTAATGAAAATATAATGTAGTTTATGATTTTAGTAAAATAGTATGTCAACATTAATTTTGAAAGAATGTAAGAAATATTAATTATGAAATGTAATCGTCTTGATCACGCTATGTCAAATTGGAATTTAAGTAAAACGTATATGTTTCAAAGTAACAAATTTCACAACTGTCTTTTCTGATTAAAGATCACGAAAATCAATACTATACACATTGATAATGATTACTAGTTAACGGTTATCATTGAAATCCATAGTGGTTAATGTAGCTTCAAAACATAATGGAAATTCAAGATTTAAATGAATTATTGTCTCTTACACATTATACATATGCGTATTGTCTATAAAAACAATTTGCTAATGCCCATTTTTTTTTGAAACTGATAAGTTTTTTAAGGTATTGCTTTATAATTTATCTATTGTTGTTTGCATTTGTTACCAACACCAAAAACATGCATCAAAGAAACAATGATAGGGGCATAGAGGATGATGTAGATGCACCAAGTGAAAATATTTTAATGTTGAGCTAAACATCTTAATGCTTAGCAAAGATATTTTAATGTTAATGCATAAATACTAGAAATTTAGCAAATGCTTAAGCATCTCGAAGATGAAATGGATCCCCTAAGAATCTTATCAGAAGAGTTATTGCAGATCATGAATAGATGAATCAAATATCTAGTCCAATAGAATAATCAGTACTTTGTTAATTCCTAGAAATAATGGTTAATTAATAGAGAAAGTGTTATCATATTTTTTTCTATTTTCTTAATAAATTTTGAAATCCAGTATATGCTAAAGGCTATGTATTGTAATATTGTTAGCAGAGTTAGCACAAAGAAACATATCGACTTGTTTTAGATTACAGATCTGTATAAATGCATTATGTTTTACAAATTATATCATTCAAGATAATCGTTTAAGCTTTTTATGATGAGTTATTTGGATCATTATTTAAATATTGTATGGAATAGCTATTTAAATAGACAAAAAATATTGAATTTGTAAACAAAGAAGATTGTTATTGTAAAATAATGTCACCATGTCTAAGTAGTTATAGAATTTGCAAACTTGATAATTCAAGAAAACAATGAAAAAAATGATATAGAGCTAAAAGAAAACCACATAGCATAATACAAAACATAGAGCCTAAACAAAAAAAAGAATATTTCCATGGATTACATTTATGTACAATGTCATAGTAACATTTTGCTTGGTAGAAAAAATCATCTTGTTGTTGTGATGAGAATACTACTAATGTTTTTTACATGGGTATAATATATTGATTGATAATGGGAAATCAAATCACAAATTTCCAATAAAATGAAAAAACTATTAGGATGCCTCTAAATGCAATGAGCGAAAATTATGTCATTTTCGAATTGATTAACAATGTAAACAAAGAAGCCTGTGAGTATACACGTACAATTACATTTTGATGGTCTGTCATAAATGTTCTATGTATTTCAAAGTTTCTCAAGATTTCAATAACATATATTTTGTTTGCACAATATTGGTCATAGGAATTTCTCATAGAGTAGGTAATACTTTTTCTAGTTCAATGTCCCTTATAATACATTGTTTTTAAGTCCAAATAGTTGGATGTATGATGCAATTTAGATGATGAAAATAAATAAATTCAAAGTGTTTATTTTAGAGAGTGCAATAAAACATAGTATTGTTTATAGTTCTAGTAGTTTTGATTGGAGTGTTGCATTTTGTAAATATATTTTTGAATGGAACCGTATATATGGTAACTAATTTCATATATCCTTGAAAATTTTGTAAAATTAATATATAAAATAGATACTTAGTCACATGAAATCAGATGTTTTTATTATTTTTTATTCTTTATCCATGTTTATTTAAACAATATGATATAGCTAAATGTACATATTTCCATTAGCAAGGAAAGCAATGTTCTTAGACTGCTAGTTTTTTTTCCTATGTTAACTACACCAGTGAATGTTGAATGTGATGTATGAAACACTTTCTCCTTTTTTTTAATTGTATATTTTTAGCAATGTCATGGGAAAATGTTTTGTTGCAATTCTCTTCGAATTGTAACGAATGCTGAAATGAGTTTATCATGTACCTGAACTTGTTACATGTGTAACATTTGTAAAATAATACATGGAAATTGTATAATAGACGATGAACACTTTTTTCTTGAACATTGAAATAAATAGATCTACGTATATGTAAGTTGTTTTTTATCTCAATGAACTTTGTAAAAATAAAAACTTTTAGATAAAAAGATGCTTACTATAGCTCTTTCATGGCCTTCATTGTTGTCTTTCATTTCGAGAACATATCGGGTTGTTGATTGCGTTGCCAAAATTGCTATAGCTATCATTGTGCCTATTGGAAAGAAATTGTCATTTCTTAACCGATTTGGAATTCTCGTGTTTGGAAAAAAATGGCACTCGGCATAAATAGGAAAAATGTTTTCTACACTGTTAAAACTATTTAGACAAATTGTTTTCTGACAATCACCACATCGTATTTATGCTTTGGAATAATTTTGTAATATCTAATGGATATATTGGGTTTGCATTAAGCTTTGACTCATGTTATTCAATTAATGATGTTGGAGTAAAGAATGTTATTGTTATTTAAGCTCTCTTCTCTGTTAATTATGCATGGAGTATTACTTTTGACTTATTTGTTTTGTCCAAAAATGTTCGACATGTAACCAAGACAACACCATGCTTTTTTTTTGCAATTATATTGTTGCAAATATCCTCAATAAATAATAGAATCAAATAGATGTCCTTTGCATAATTATAACCATTGAATTGAAATGATTTTTTTGTTATTTTTAAGAAAAAGGAAAGAAAATAATAGAAAAATGAAGATTCAAAGTAAATTGATTTTGTGCAGAAGAACCTATTTCCATTTATTTCTTCAATAATTTCAATCAATTCTATTTTTCTTATTGCAATATTTGTCTCTTGGGTACTTCTCATTACATATGTCCACACGGTCATCCATGTCTACTATGACATCATTCGAATTCGATAACCTTTTGTCGTTCAAAAATATTACACAGAAACCACTACTTAAAAGAAAAATATAATTGAAATTAAGTAACACTTGTCAAATGAATATTGAATAAGATAAACAAAATTCATTATTAATGTACAAAAATACTAGGTGGATTTTAGTTTTAGCAAATACAAAAGCCTTATAGAAATGTTCAAAGTACTTTTTTCCTTGTAATTTTTGTTCTGAATCTGAATCTCTAAGTGATACATTTCCTAGAAATTTAAAAGAAAGTTTATTTTATTTATAGTATGTTAAAAAGTATGGCTCGACAGCAACAAGAGCACACACAACAAAATAACAAAAAACAAAACAACAACAATAACAAAAAAAACAATAGTTGCACCGTGTAATGCAAATATAATCGAAGTACAATAAATAAAGAAAAAAGATGCCGCTTAGAAGAGTTATGATTTTCTTTAACGGTATCTTCTATGGTTGTATTGTTTTTTATTGCTATAATGATATGAGTTAGATCACATATACATAAACAAGAAAAATATGAGTTTCTAATTCCACTACACGAAAGTACTACAAAAATAAGAAGTATATGACAATAACATATCTTTTCCAAACATTTTTTAGTATTATCACATCATATAGTATTTAAAAGTTGTACATAATTACTAGAGGACTCTCACTAATGGTACACATTTTCCAATTTTGTTCTAAATGATAGTCGCTCACAATCTCCAATTCCAAGAACAATATCATACAACCTAGATGAGAATTCTATTTGTAACCAACTCTTCTAACTTGTTTTTGTAATGTGTATGCTAAAAATATTTCATGATAAACACTTGGGGAATTCTTTTATGGATAGCACAATGAAAAATAGTAAATCACATTTTGATATTAGTAAATGAATATTAAGAATATGTATTAAACACTTAAGATAGTTAGACTTGTATATAACATTGTAATAATAATAATAATAGGAAAAAAAATAATGTTGGACTACAAATATTTAATTTTAATCTCTTTCCTTAAAAAATAAAAAAATGAGTCGACGTTATGTGTTCCTAGATGAATTTACATAGTTGTTTTGCTTTTTTTCCGCATTAAGAAAGTATCATAGTTTAGAATAGCTTCTATAGAATAATCGTGAAGAATATAAATGCCTTCTAGAAATTTTTAACTTTAAACATTTATCTCTAAAATTAAATCATTAGTGATTTTCCTTTGTGGTTAGTAAAAACATGTATTCACCGAATCGACATAGATATGAGGCATATGTTTCCATATTTGTGATCAATGTTCACAAAATCAAAATTGTATTTAATGTTTAAAAGTATCCTAAGCCCTTGACCAAAGAAGATCACCTATAGGGCTCAAACCACTATAGAGCTAATTTCTTGATATTTGGAAGCTACAGATAAAGATCCATAGCCAATACGATCCATAGCCAACACCTCAATGAACTCCTAAGCTAGGTTGATTATGATTTGATGCAAATTGGGTAGAAAATGAAGGTGGCGTCGAAGATGGACCCATCAATAACACTGCGGAGGAAGTGGTTCACCTTGTAATTGATGGGATTGTACCATGCCGAGACAACCAACGAGTTCATCCCCCATTTTTGGTGCCTGTTGACTTATAGCATTTCACTAGTGTTCATGAAAATGTGTAGCTATCAGTAAACATATGTTATTATGATAAGAAATGATAATTTTGCTAATGTTTTAAGTGTAAATAATGTTTGGCTTTGTATTTTCTTAATAAATTTTGAAAGCCGGTATATGTTAAAGGCTATGTATTGTAATATTGTCAGCAGAGTGAGCACAAAGAAACATATCGACCTGTTTTAGATTACAGATCTATGTATAAATGCATTATGTTTTACAAATTATATCATTCAAGATAATCGTTTAAGCTTTTTATGATGAGTTATTTGGATCATTATTTAAATATTGTATGGAATAGATATTTAAATAGATAAAAAATATTGAATTTATAAACAAAGAAGATTGTTATTGTAAAGTGATGTCACCATGTCTAAGTAGTTATAGAATTTGCAAACTTGATAATTCAAGAAAATAATGAAAAAAATGATATAGAGCTAAAAGAAAACCACATAGCATAATACAAAATATAGAGCCTGAACAAAAAAAAAAGAACATTTCAATGGATTACATTTATGTACAATGTCATAGTAACATTTTGCTTGGTAGAAAAAATCATCTTGTTGTTGTGATGAGAATACTACTAATATTTTTTACATGGGTATAATATATTTATTCATAATGCGAAATCAAATCGCAAATTTCCGATAAAATGAAAAAACTATTAGGATGCCTCTAAATGCAATGAGCGAACATTATGTCATTTTCGAATTGATTAACAATGTA
>APFE031707740.1:212270-223896 GCA_000404065.3 Pinus taeda | reverse complement strand
GAAAGATTCAGAACGATGCTTGGACTCACCAACATCCCTTCAGATTAAGGGGGGGAATGTTGACACCTAATCCGAAATGGATGGGTGAACTGGACAGTCATCCAGAAGATGAACTGATCCGTTTGTATTTATGTATATAAATATATGTCAGCTAATGAATAATATCAAATCAGTTTCTCTCGCTCAGTCATTCTGGAGTTACCCTGGCCTGACAAACATGTAGTTTGCATAATGCCATAAATGATAATACCATTTTTAGCGAGTAACAAAAAAAATATGGAGATTGCTATTGAAGTTTTCAACAATCAACAAAAATACATTGATTATAAAAACTGAACATTCATTTTGAGGTTTCAAAGAATCATTTCTCTCATTGGCAAAGTGATTTAAGTAGTTTTGCTCTAAGTGGTTGGACTAATCATTGTGGAAATATAATTGTTGTCTTGCTGGTCACTCTTTTCATTTTTCATTTTGCATTACATCATTGGCATAATTTTGCATTGCATCATTGGCATAATTCGGTGTTTGTCTCCATTTGCATGCATATAAACATCTAAAGCAATGATAAAGAAGTTGTGCCCTAAGGAAAGTAATCTCATTGCGATCTAATTGAGGATCTTGTTGTAAGAAGCTTGAATGATTGCTAATGCTATAAAGTTCTATCAATATTGCATACGTGTATCTTACCCTTTCTTTTGTTGTTTTTTGAGCATCTTGCTTATCGAAGAACATTGTGTCTAATTGCTAAAGTGATATAATATTGTTCTTGCTCTTTATTGTTATTGCTTAAATAACATTGAGATTGCAAATTGATAAGATCACTTTATATATCTTTTGGGCATTCCTCATTGTCTCATTTGGATTGATAAGTCATTGAATAAATCTTGTGATTAGATCGGAAGTTGCTAGTCTCGTTGATTCATTGGATAAATTGGTTTTGAAGCACTTTAATTAGCAAATCAAGTGGTTCATTGGCACCTTTGCTTTAGTGAGATTTGTTCTTATAATTGCCCTTCAAGTACTTTTACGCTCTTGTGTTGAACATTATTAATCTAACTTGAAGTATTTAAAAGTCATTCAATAATATCACTTAAAGCTATCGCTCTTGTGTTGAACATCATTAATCTAACTTGAAGTATTTAAAAGTCACTCAATAATATCACATCACTCATATCTTGCATATCATTCTAGTATTAGAAGTGCATCTTTAAAATAAACCTCCAAGCATAAGCTTGGTTGTAAGAATATAAGAAACTTTTTTCACCCAACTTGTGAAGTTTAGACCCTTATTTGTGGTTAACACGGTGACCTTGCAGTTCTCTTGTGGGCAATCACTTGTAGGAACGAAGGCACTCAGGTGGTTAGAACTCCATAGGAGGTATCGTTAATGAGGCCATAGCCTCCTTCCTGTGGACTTCTCTCTACAACCTGTTGCACTCATATTTGTCAAAATTCGAAGGAAGCGGAAGTACAATTTTTTTCAACAGGATTAGATCATCTATCAACTATCTTATGTGTCATTATAACCCATTCTGCAAGTTATGTAATGTAAATGATCCTAGTAAGACCTTGAGTGTATGGAACAATCCAATGTTTTTAAAACCGGAACCGGTGACCGGACTAGTCCACCTAATGAATGGTTTACTGACCAGAACTAGTTTGGTCTAAACGAATCGGTTTTAGAAAAATACATTAAATAATTATTTTTTAATGAAACAAAACTATTTTTAAGATTTAAAACCATGATTCCAAGCCAATAGAGACAAAATATGCAAAGTTTGCTCATTTATATACCATGTAAAGGTGAATATATCGAAATGGCATCGAGTGCAATACATATCATCGACAAAATAGCAAAATACATGAGCAATGAGGCTCTAAATGGCCTATAAAGTCCAAAAACAATGCTGTAAGCTATGAGGCCATTGGCCTACTGTGGTGTACTCATGATCAATCATCAAGTTCATCACCACTACTAGCCACAGGATCATCATCAGGAGCTACATAGACATCATCTGGTTAAGAGTCTGAGGATGCCTCAGCCTGATCTGCAACCTCAGTAGCAATGCCACCAATAACAATAGAAGTGGACCTAATGGAAGCACGAGTTTTTCGACTTGCACGACTAGTGCCTTCCATTGGTTCTTTGCCTTTCCTTGATGCCGCTACTGATCCTGGTTCTGATGCCACCACAAAATTTGCTTCATCCCTTGCTAAAGCCATGTCGATATCAAAATCAGCCTCAAACACAGGATCTTCAGTCTCCTCCACCCATTCCTGATGTTGGATCAATATCGTCCAACACAATGGGATCTAGATCAGGTGCTTTGTTCATCATTTGGTTCCTCCTCAGTCGAAGGTTGTATTGCACGAAAACAAGATTATTTAACCGTTTTTGTTCCTTAAAGGCTTGGAGAGGGTGTTTTTGGAGGGAAAGCACCCTTAATTTCCCTCTAAAACCCCTAAACTACCTTGGAAAAGCGGCACTGTGGGTCCTCGGTGGGCATGGCAGGTAACCGGTCGGTTAGGACCAGTTAGGGCCAAATTCTCGCCACAACGCCTCTTTCACCAGGTGTTTCAGCCGGTTCCAACTGGTGGCCTTGCTGACTGGTTAGTTAGACCGGTAACCGATTAGCTAGCCTGGTTTTAAGAACTATGGAACAATCTAAGTAAGCCTATTATTTTGGCGAAAAGTTTCATCCTAGGAGGTTTTTCGTTTCATTGACTCGTGTGTTTCTAAACACAGATGGTCGGCATAATTTTTCCCTCCAGCCTCACCCCAAAGCTAGGGTGGGATTCTTCGTCAAAGTCTTAGGTGAGTCTTAGTGTTCTAGTAGAGTCTTATGTCAAAGTGATTTTGGGATAATTTAAGCTAGTTGGCTAAATTATTTTATTACAAATCACTTGGTCTACTAGATCATGTTGTGTTGCAGAATTGGGTATATGTCTTGAAGGTCTAAGCCAAATGTGTATTCTTCCTTTGAGGGTGGTAAATGTAAAATCTTATGTATTAGAGGGTTGGAAAAATATTAAATTTTATGTGTAAATTAATTAATTTTTCTGGCAAAATAAAAATAAATCCTAAGCCAAAAAATTAATTAATTAGAGTCAAATTAAGTTGTTTTAGGAAAATTAATTTTTCAAGTGGAAAAGTTCGTGGGTCTTAAAGGAATCAATTTTTAAAGGTCTTCCATTAAGGAAATATTGTATATTTCAAGAAATTTGGATTCTTGGAAATTTCAAAGTCAATTTTTTTTTGAGCTAATAAAAATAGAATTAAATAATAAATTTGAAAATTTCTCAAAAATAAAAAACCAAGGGCCAAAATTAAAAGATAATCAAATATTTTTCAACGGCCAAGATTACTTTGACAAGGATCAAAGAAACTAGTCGTTATTTTTCCACTTGAAGGATTGATCTATAAATTAGAGAGTCATTTGAGTCTCTAGCAGGATAATCTCTGACTAGAAAATTGTTGTTGAAGCTTTCATGTAAACTATTGTCCCGCTGGGAACTATTTTTTCTATCATAATAAAGACTTTGGGGTGCAATTTCAAGGTGTTCCATGTTCATGATTTGTGGTATGTACTGACTACATGCTTTCCTATGTTGCGCTGAATATTGGTAAGATCTGTTTTCAACTTTTCATTAGATGGAGATCAAATCATGATATTGATAGTTTTGGGCTAATCTGAGGTGGTATGATTCCCCATGTGATTAACATAAATACATAGTGTTTGCAAGTACTTCAGTTCTTGGTCTCCAAGTTCACAAACTTGGGCAAGAATTATTTTGCTTGGATCTCAAATATTTGTATGGTGGATTTAATTTTCGCTAAGGCTATAGTGTGCATTGGCTTTCCAAAGTATTTTTAGCCATTCATCAAAGAAAAAACTCCATAAAAAAAAATATTTCTCAAAATTTTTAATTTCAAAACCCTTGTACATTTGTAAATTTTGTGAATAGATTTGTAAATTAAATTTGTAAATGGTTTTTGTTAATTGGGGTTTTGGGTTTTTTGAGATTTTGTACATATTTGGGGTTTTGAATTATTATTATTTTGTTGTTGTTGTTGTTGTTGTTGTTGTTGTTGTATTGGGTATTTTTGGTTTCTACTCTAAATTTGTTTCAGGATTGAGGAAGAAATTAACATTGGAGACCTTAGAAACCCTAGGTGTTCAGGGTTTTCAGGCTATTTTTGTAGGTTGCTTATTTTCAAATCGGGGAAGAAACCCATTTTCTGAAGGCCTTAACCTTTACCCAACCTAAAAGGCTAGTGTTTGGGACCTATTTCGCAAGCATTAAGAAGACCATAAGTCCTACAAGGGCTATATCTCATTGCAAACAAGGGTTTCTTCAAGGGATTGGCATTTTTCTCTAACAATTTCTTTTGCAGTGATTTTGGGGTTTAAGTGTTTTCAGGTGGTCATCTTCATTGGAAGTCCTAGCCATTTACCAAGCCCCAAGGCCTCTTGGTTTGCTATATGAACCCTAGCTTCTCGCTCTTTTACCACTGTTGTAATTTTTATTTTTAACAGTGATATATAAGCCCTAAAAAAATCACATTTAATTTGGTCAAAAATTAAAATAACTCAAAATTGCAAAATTTGAATTTTTCTAAATTTTGGCCATTTGAGCTTTGGTTATCTAGCCTAGATCTGATTATTTGCTTGCTGGAATTTTACTGCATAACTGAATATATCAGATTTGATATTTTGTTTTGTTTATTTATTTATTTTTTCTGAATAATTCACCTAAAAGGCTCAAAATTTCAAATTTTCAGTTTTGGCAAAATTTTCCAAGTTCTAGGCATTTTTTGGCATTTGTTCAAGCACTAATAGCTCATTGGTTTTGTGATTTCCTCACTGCTGTAACAAGTTTTTCTGATTTTTTCAACTTTGATAAAAATTTCCTAGTTTTGGGCATATTGAGCATTTGTTGTAACATCATTAACTTACTGATCGATGATTTGTTTACTGCTATAATAAGTTACTTCAGATCTGACATATCACTGAATACTTCATTTTAAAGTGGGTTAAATTCATAAATTTACATTTGCTAATCATTTGGAAAATTTTCTGTTTCATATATTTGTTAAATTCCATGATCTAAAGTGATTTTCTTGCTGCTGTCATAAGTCTAGTAAGTGTTGGAATTTTCTGAAATATTACTGTTGATTTGGATATTTGAGATCTAACACTTGCTTGTCTTGCTTCAAGTTACAAGGATTTCTGAATTTTACACTTAAAACACTCGTACATTTAAGCTCTAAATTTCTGATCCTATGGTTGGTTAAGTTATTTTGACACTTGGAATCTAATTGACATTGTGATAAGAACATCTTGAGTAAATTTTATTGGCATCGTGTAATCATTGACTAATTGACAAATTGGATAATTTATTCTAAGTATTTTGTGGATTGATTCATTGGCACTTGTATTGTTAAACACTTGCCTTTTATTAAGATTGTCCTCTAATTGTTGTTAAGTACCGTTGTCATAAGGAGTAATCATAACTTGAGTACTTAAACGCTTAAACAATCTTAACTCAAGTAATTTCACTCATCATTTTTGCATGAGCATTTTAGGACCTAGCGTGCACTAAAAACTTACCTCCTAGCATAAGCTAGGTTGATAGACTCCTAGGGCATCCCTTTTCCAATTAGCTCGAGGGATTCAACCATTCGTAGTGGTTAACACAGTACCCTTGCAATCGTCAGAGCCACAGTCTCTACAACGCCGAAGGCACTGGGTGGTTGGAACACAGGGGGAGGTATCGTTAATCAGGCATTTGCCTGCTTCCCATTGGCTTCCATCCCACAACCTACTCTGTAGACTATTTCTCAAAACAATTAAAGGAGAGGTTCAACTTAGAATAGGCATTTAATTTAAAATTTACCAACATTCTTGCATCACATCTAGCTATGACTTGTATCCCGTATAAGTTAGTCTATCATATCAAGCAACGGGTATCCATTTGATTACTTGGCATTAATTTACATTAAGCAAGAATTGTGACTCCATGAGGCACTGGTCTCATACTTAAAATCTAATGTAATCATTAATCTTGCTAAATTTAACCAAGTAGCTAGGCCATCCATTCGTGTCTCCCAAACAAGTTGGTTCCCAACTTGTTTTCCCTCACCTAATTTCCATAAGGACTACCCCCCATAGTCTGCTGTTGGGAGACAACTAGAACGGAGTGGGTGGGGATCAGAGTGACAACCCTCGCCCTGAGCGGTTGTTGTGATGCCTGTAAAATCTGAGCGACAACACAACATACATTTGAGACTAACTTCAAAACAGTTGAGAGAAAGGATTTACCTATAATAGGCATTCTAACTAAAATCAACCAAGAGCCTGCATCTCACTTAGTTCTAGGTATTGCATCTCATATAGGATATTTTTCATCCTAGCAGCAACTTTTCATTCGGTGACTTGGAGTTTAATCTTTATTATGCAAGTAAATAATTCATAAAGCCATTGGTCTCACACTTAAAAGTCTTTAAATCTAATCGAATTGTGCTAAATAATTAAACTTGCCAAATTATTTTTGACCAAGTTGCTAGGCCATTTAGTTGTGTCTCCCGAAAACATCATTTCATGCATAGGGACTACCCCCCTTAGCCTACTATAGGGAGACAACTTAAACGGAGAGGGCCGAGATCAAAGTGACAACCCCTGTCTTGAGTCGTTGTCGATTGTAGGTGTACAATTTGAGCAAGAATAGTTCCGACCTGAAACAAGGCTGAGGACACCTAATATAGGGCTTCACATGGCTGTTAAAAAGCTTGACTTGTGACTTTGGGCTTACAATGGTGGTGAAAAGTTGTTGGAAAAATCTTTATGTATCCTTGCCGACTTGAGGGGTAACAGGTACATTATGAGATGGATTGGTTAGTTAGTCCATTGATGTGGGATCATCAATGTGTGGAGTGCCTTTCAGGCTTGGCATATGGTTGCATGCTTTTGTTATTCAGGGGTTGATGCTAGGATGGGTTCTTGAGCAGGTAGCTCATATACATTCATATCTAGAGGACACATCACAGGTAGCAATTGGATAGGTTTTTGGTGACATTCAAATTTTGGGTTGAAGCATGAGAGATGATAAATGTGAGATGGCCATTTAGATTCTTGTTTTTGACTATTTTTAACAATGTTGTATTTTTTAGTAGTTGATGGCAGTTTTGGGCACCCATTATCATGTTCTTGAAAATGGTATTCTCAATCTTGGAGCACTCCAACTAGATTAGGGTCTTTGAATCTTTACTATTATTATCACTTAAGTCTCCTACTATTTTTATACCCTAAGCACCTTTGTAATTATATAAATGCATATGTTATTTAATGCCTTTACACCTATAGTTTGAAAATTCCTACTCTGAAGGAACCCCTACTTCAGCAAATCTGAATCTACTTCACCTACTTGATTTTAAATTACATTCATGAAGTTATTCTTTTGAATACTGAAACAAATTACTTTTGCAGCTTACACTAATTAAATATTTGATCTCATGAAACAGAAAACAGAGCAAAGAACAAGATACATAGGACACACTTATTTTTGGACACAATAGTCCCCAGAAAAACCCAATGCAGGAAAACTGGTGCAACAACTCTGAGGGTTTTATTATTATGCAGGAGAAATGTCTGAATACAAATCTAGGATGCTCATCTAGCAATCCTTTACAGAGAAAATACTGGTGGAAAATCTGAGTGAGTTTTACCTCACTTCACCTGGCAGAATTCCAGTTGATCCGACACAAGACTGGCTAACATCGAATCTTTCTGTGTTGGCTCTGGGTCTACCCTGTATCACCTTCTCTGCCCTCTGCATCAGCTCTTCCGGCTGTTCCCGCAGTTCTCCGCAGTTCCGGCAGTTTCGACAGTTCTGGCAGTTCTCGTCAGTTCCGGCTGTTCCGACAGTTTTGGATTCTACGTGACAGGCAACTTTTCTGCATAAGCTCTCCCGGTTGTTGCGCTGCCTCTCTGCAAGCTCTCTCCGCCTCTCTGTTTTGTGTTTTATGGAAAGTCTTTCTCCCAGATTCTCTCTGCCCCTCAGTTGCAAGATCTCCCCAATCGATTTTTGTCATGAGAACTTCTCACCTGAGAAAATCAATTTCCCCAAGCCTCTATTTTATACTTTTCCTGTTGAGTCTTCAACGGCCGAGATTAAGTCTTTAATCAATGGCTAAGATTAAAACATGACTTGATCCGCCTTCTAGATCATTCTCACCCATATTTTGATTCATACCCATTAATATTTTAATTTCATTAAAAATATTTATTATTTTAATAAAATACAATCCGGGTGGAATTTCACCAAATGGTTTCTGAGTTCTTTAGAACTCATGTTCCTTAGCCTCTCCACCAATTTTTAAGGCTAGAGCACTTCTGATGATACCAAAAACTAACATAAAGCATGTATGTAATGTGTATTTTTGGAAGATCTCCTTTTAAAAAGTACACCCTGCCTACCTTGGCTGTTTTTGGATACATATGAAGACCAAACTTACTTTTTTGAGGAGTCCATTGAGTCTGTCTTCAGCATGCGTGATTTACTAAAAGTGAACGTGATTTATTACAAGGGAAAATCATTTTTCAGTAAAAGGGAAAATAAACTATGTTAAGAAGAGGGTGTGATCTACTTAAAGGCCTTTCTTGTCTCATTAATATCTGAGCATCAATGGTTGTATGCTTGGAGACAGGGTGAGTTGGATGCAGATTTAACAGGTTTATTACAGCGGTTTGGTAGCAGATTTGAGGGCTCCTATATGAACAATTCGAGCAGATTGTGGCACTTTATCTACAGCAGGTTTCTAATGAGGAGTGCTCCATTTAGAGAATTTGAGCTATTTTTACCACACACCTTGTCCTATTGTTATCTATCACTTCTATTCTCATTTTCTCTCTTTCCTTCATCTATATGTTGTACAAGCAATATGAGGGCTAGTGACTTTTCATGAGTGATTGAGAGCAAGAGTTTATTGCTATGACCTTGTACCTTTCATTGCTTCCATTATTCTTTCTTGAGACACTATAGTTGAGCGCTAGCATCAAGTGGTTGCGATAATGGATTCTGCCTTTGTAGCATCATGATTGTAGAGAAGGAATTGTACATCTTTGCTTCTCCAAGATCTGAAGGATTATTTGTGTGTCTGGACCTGCCAAGGACTTTGTTCGTCATACAACCCTTGGTAATGGAGGCATTCTAATCATTTTCTTGGTGATTCTTCCATGTGTTTCATATGTAAGAATTTCTTTCATACTTAAGAATATTGTTTTTGATTACATTTGTTATAAAATTTAAGTGATGGGACTTGGATACTATCATTCACCTGATGCGCTTTTTTTTCCTTCATATTTCAACTCCATAAGGCATTTATTAATTCAGTCAAGCTATTAAATTACTTGTAAAAAAGCCAAAACTATCAATATACCTCAAATTTAGTGCATCTAATAGGCATATTTAATTCATTTTTTTTCAAATTTCTATCAAATTACAGCAAGATTGGCTTCTTGTTTTTTCAATTTTTAGCAGAAAGAGAACAGAACTATACTTCTTTTTTGATTTGAGTGCACATGAAAACATAAAAGCCCCGGAAAATACTAAAAACGAAATTTAAGTTGCATTTCTAGTCATAAACACCAGTTGTACCTGCTGTTTTTTCAATTTTGTTCAGAAAGAAAACAAATTATACTTCTTTTTTGTTGAGTGACTAGAAAGCATATAAACCACAGAAAATACTATTTTTTTTAATTGCATTTACAGTCATAAAAATAATATAAACAGCCTGTTGTACCTGCTGTTTTTTGCATTTAATTCAGCATTTTTACTTAAGATTTGCATTGGGTTGCATGGCCAACATAATATCAATTTTCTACATTGTTCTCTGTGCATTTATGATAGTTTTAGAAAACTGTTAGCATGCTGTTTTTAATACTTTAATCACAGATTACAGGCAGAACACCAATCTTTTATTGGTTTAAAGGTACTTATAATCATTTATTGGCCCAGAGTTAATACCTTGGATCGATATACCACCCTGAAATTATCAAGCACTAACTTACAAGTCAGAGAGGTCAAGTGAGATGATAGTGGCTTGATTTTTAATGTTATCCAGACTCCCTTAGGTTTAGAGGAAGTGGAATTTTCTGGGTGATAACAAGAGGAATACTTCATGTTCTTTGACTTTTTAAATTCACTGATATTTTCAAACTTCAGAAGATTATAGTGCGGTTTACATTGTACAATGCCTTTTCTTGATATTACTGGTGATGCTGTCACAAATCCAGATAATTGCGGTTAAGAGAGAAATCTTGTTTATATTAAGTTTATGTGATCCCTTTAATAGTTCTACTCTTTGTAGGTTGAGTACTATGGAAGCCCTGTCAACTTGAAGAGTCTCGCACAAGTCAGTGTGCCAGATGGAAGTACTCTTCTTGTTCAGCCTTATGATAAATCAAGGTAAAGAGAGATACATATTTGTCATCAATTAATTTCAGCAATGGTGACATCTTCTTATCTGGCTTAACACACTTGGCTTTTTACAGCTTGAAATCAATTGAGAAAGCTATTAGCAAGTCTAATCTTGGCTTGACTCCAAGCAATGATGGAAATGTTATACGATTGAGTATACCACAGCTAACATCTGAAAGAAGGAAGGTAGAGATTTCATTCTATTTTGCTTCTAAAGAAATCAGTAAGGTTTTATTCCTTTCCTTGGTCACTACCATTCTCTGTCTAGCTCTGAGATTATTTGAATATTGTTAGAATGAAAGTTAATTTCACATTATACAAACATTGACACATTACTGATTCCTGTGGTCGCTATTAGAAAGCAGTCTTATACTGAATTTTACTGAAAGATGAGTTTTATTATTCTCCTTTCTGCTTTCCATTCTTTCCCTCTCTTCTATGGGTTGCATATATAGCATGGTGGCAGCCTAGCTTTGATCCAGCAAGTGGTAAACCACTTGAACAAGAAAGCATATGCATATTGGCATATGACATGGTTGGAACCTTGTGAATGTTATAGAAAATGTCTAGGATGCTAGGTATGGTTGTGTTATTTTATGAATATGGCACTCAACAGGTACAAGCAATGCTAGCAAAAATGAGAAACACAACAAAACAAGAAACAGGTTTAGAATGGGAAACGAAAGTTCATAGTGTTAGGATATTCCGACACATAGGAAATAGTTAAGTTCAACTTGGTCTAGTATAGAGTTAAGTATAGAGTTAGGTAAAGTGTGTTTCTTTACCGTTGTACATTTTGTAACTTACAATTCGACGGTCACGATATGTAGTGATCCGACGGTTCATTCTCTCCTCGGTATTACCGACACTTGATCCGTGGCTTGACACCCGATTGGTCCATGAATTCTATTTAAAGCGCATGGAGGGTCATTTGTAGTTTAAGCGTGCATGAGAGAAGCTTATGTAAATTTTCATTCTTTTATTAATAAATTGCCTGTAGTAGCCACGTTGGCGCAGGCCGTGGACTGTTTCCCTCTCTGAGGGTTCTAACCACGTCAAAATACTGGTGTATTGATCTGTGATCTGTTTGTGAGCGGTGTCCTTTTGGTGTTCTGTCTGAGGAACTTACCCTGTAAATTCCTACATG
>APFE031707740.1:145886-207422 GCA_000404065.3 Pinus taeda | reverse complement strand
AAAGAATACTTCGTTATGTTTGAGGTATAGTTCAGTTTGGAATTCATTACAGTGCCGAAGCATCTCCTCTATTGGTTGGTTTCACTGATTCCGATTGGGCTGGTGACCCTGATGATTGGAAGTCTACTGTAGTTTATGTGTTCACTCTTGGTTTAGGACCTATTACTTGGGCTTGCAAGAAACAAGGTGCCATTTCTCTTTCTTCACCAGAAGCAGAGTATCGTGGTGCCGTAGAAGCTAGTAAGGAAGCCTTGTGGCTTCGTTAGATCCTATCAAAGTTTGGCTTTCAGCAATAACATCCGACTACACTTTGGTGTGATAATCAAAGTTCCATTCAACTATGCAAAGATCCTGTCCAACATCAGCATAGAAAACACATTGAACTGCACATGCACTTCATCATAAAGCTCATTCATGACCATGTTCTTGAAGTGCAATATTTTTCAACAGATGATCAAGTTGCAGACATCTTTACAAAGGCTCTCACAGAGGCGAAGTTTACTAAATTTCGATTTATGGTTGGAGTTCAGGAAGTTGTCACTAAGGGGGGATAGGCTCTAGTGCCTCCTTCCTTCTCCTATTGTGTCATATTTGTAAATCCTTCAATCCTATCCCAAGTTGTTCTTAAGGGGATGTTAGGATATTCCGACACATAGGAAATAGTTAAGTTCAACTTGGTCTAGTATAGAGTTAGGTATAGAGTTAGGTAAAGTGTGTTTCTTTACCGTTGTACATTTTGTAACTTACAATCCGACGGTCACGATATGTAGTGATCTGACGGTTTATTCTCTCCTCGGTATTACCGACACTTGATCCGTGGCTTGACACCCGATTGGTCCATGAATTCTATTTAAAGCGCATGGAGGGTCATTTGTAGGTTAACCGTGCATGAGAGAAGCTTATGTAAATTTTCATTCTTTTATTAATAAATTGCCTGTAGTAGCCACGTTGGCGCAGGCCGTTGACTGTTTCCCTCTTTGAGGGTTTTAACCACGTCAAAATACTGGTGTATTGATCTGTGATCTGTTTGTGAGCGGTGTCCTTTTGGTGTTCTGTCTAAGGAACTTACCCTGTAAATTCCTACACATAGGTTTCATGATAAGAAGTGTTTTGAGTTTTTGAAATACATATGCAAGATATATATATATATATATATAATATATATATATAAGGTTTTTTTGTATTTTAACTTTTTCCTTTTCCAACGAAAACCTCACAAGGAAACTTGATAAATGCTTCCTCACATTCGTGGGTAGCATCTCTAATAAATCTGTTGGCATATACTAGTGCACCTCTCTAAGGGGATTTGAACTGGTACCTGCTAGCTGTGAAACTCCTTGAATGCAACAACTGGAGTTTAATCTTCTAACTGTTAGCAGTTTATTTGTCTTTTGAATTATTATTAGACAAATAATGATTAAATCCCTGATGCATTCTTCACATTAAAAAACGTTACGGAAATATAAATACGGAAATGAGAAATAGATGCGCACACACAAGAATAACACTGTTGTTTTTGGACTATTGTCTATGGAAAAACCCTGAAGGGAAAACCAGTTTAGCAGATGAGGGTTTTATTATTATGCAACAATTTGAGAGAAATGTTACAACTAGTTTCCCGATTGGCAAACTTCCGAAAATCTACTGGCAAAATATCTGGAAGACAATCTTGTCATCCTCTGCAATCAACTCGGCCTCTCCTAGCCCGCTCACACCTCCTCCTTGCCACTCACACTGCTTCCCAATGCGCACTGCCTGGCTGAATGAAATTTTATAGACCCAACACTGCCTCTAGGTGAGACGTCTAGCCTACCTTTGCCACTGGAACCAACTCGCTATGCCTCTGGGGCTCTGGTTCGACTATTGGCAACTTAAACAAGTCTCTTCTGCAACTCGCACTAGGGTTTCTGGCTATTTGCACTACTTTGTACGACCTCCTTTACAAAAAACTTGGCCTCCTCTTTCCTGTATCTCAAACATTGGAAATATTGAGGAAATATTCCTTTGGAATCTCTGTTGCTCCCTTGCTTCGATCCTTTCCCTAGCTTCAACAACGCCCTTGCTGAATACCTGCAGCTGGGTAGTCGAACTGCTCAATTCTGTAACTGTGTCTATCCCCAAACCCTTATACTTAGTCTTATAATCTCTCGTTGGAGTCTCAACGACCACAATTAATTCTCAACCGATGGCTAAGATCAATTTGACTTCATCAATAGAAGCCTCTAGATAAAAATCGGTCTACCTTAATTAATTCACTTTAATTTACTACTTTTCCTAAGTTAGACTTAGGAAATATTATGCAAAAATTAATTTAATTAAGGTGTTTTTGATTCTTATCTCATGAAACCTTTTATGGGTTTCAGAGATCTTGTGTTCCTTAGCCTCTTAGACACCATAGAGACTAGAACACTTGTCTGTTGCTATCATAAACCAACACTCCCTCTTAGCAAGGAAGGTGTTCTCCACTATACCCAACCGTTCTCTGAAATAGATGAACTTGGCTCTCCCTAGGGCCTTCGTGAGTATATCTGCCACCTGCTGGTCTGTGGAAACATGTTGTAGCTGAATTGATCCACGCTGTTGGTATCTAACATCTTTAATACCTCTTTCCTTCACATCTTCAAGCTGATTTGACTCCCTGCCACTGGAAATCACTGTGAAGAAAATACTCCGGCAAACACTGCCCACCATGCTACTATGCATACTTTGATCTCCCATTGTTGATGCCTCTGCGTTGAAGTATCTATTAAAATTGGCAACTAGGGCCAAATTCCACCTTGGGACAACTCATTTGATGGAGATGATGCTTGCATTAAATTCCTCTTTTCGAGAGGACCAAAATTGATATAAAGATTAGCCAATTTGGACACGCTGAAGTGTGTTTTTGAATTTATGCCCACATCTGCAAATTGTTCAGGTTGGCCACATCATCATGTAGGCTCATGAAGCCCAATGGACGTGACTCTTCACCCTCAACGACTTGTATAAATACAAGTGCCCTCTCACCTCATTTGGCATCATCATCACATACATTTCTTCTCTCTCGTTCTCTCATTGGTTCATACAACTATTGGGCAGATCTTCTCTCTCTCACGTGTGGCAAAAGGACGAATTTTCTGGGCAAATTACAAGGCTGAATTTCAAGACTGTTGCAGGAGTTTGACCAACATTGATTGAGCACTTTGACTCATCCTTTGACTACGATTTTTGTGGGAAAATTTTGTTTTTGGCAGGCCGTACAGTTTGGCATAAGAACCGAGAATTTATGGGCACTTTGACTGCAGGGTTGACTGTAGACCTGACCGCAGAGTTGACCAAGTTTGATTGCAATTTTTAGGACTATTTTGGGCTGACTTTGACCACCTTATCAAGCCGAGTTTCACTGGGTATGACTGAGCTCCAAAAAGGAAGATTTGTTGCTGCGTTGACCATCTTTGACCTTTTGGTTAGGGTTGAATTTGACTGCAGTGGACAACAGATTTGACAGGGTTGTTTTGACTGTGATTTGGCAAGTCAAATTTTCACTTTTGTACTCTCTCTCTTTACTGACCATTTGATATAATAATAAGAAGAATTAATCAAAGGGTTTTCCCCACATTGGGGTTTTTCCTTGGCATCCGCCAAATCTGCTGTCCTTTTGTCTTGGCTTGTCTTCTGCATTTTGTTTCATGTTCTATCTACTTTTACTGTCAATGTGATTAATGTGTTTTCTATTGAAAACTGAATTGGAAATTGTCATTGGGCTACTAAAGGAACATTGAAGTAATTGTGCTAAGCATAGAACATACCATTGTTAACTAAAATTAACATGGTATCAGAGCTCAGGTGAAGACAAAGCCCAAGGAAGAGAGAGAAAAGCAATCACTAAGGGAGAGTTGTTAGACAAGATTATTTGACTAGCTTCAATGGCTAGTACATCTTACTTCAAATATGAGGATAAGCTCAAGGACAAATCTGACTATCATGCATGGAAGATGACTTTGGATTTGACTTTAGAAGAGCATGACGCCGTGGACTATGTGTAGGGAAGAGTGGTAGAGCCTCCTTCAAATGCACTTGCTGCTGCAAAGACGAAGTATAAGAAAGGTGAGGTCAAAGCTAAAAGAATTATCATAGACTCCATTCAAAAGCATTTGGTTGCCTATATTTCTGATTTGGGAACATCTAAAGAGATGTATGATAAGTTGATTGGAATGTTCAAAGTAAACAATGCAAATCAAATCCTCTTTCTCAAGAACAAGTTGAAGAACATCAAGATGGATAAAGGGGAGTCTATTCAATCCTACTTCATGAGGATCACACAAATCAAGAATGACTTTCTATCCATTGGAGAAGTTATTGCTGACAGGGAGCTCACTCTCATTGCACTCGGAGGTCTTTCAAGAGCATGGGATGTGTTTAACACAACCATTCTCAACAATGACAAGATTCCCAGTTTCGATGAATTATTAGCTAGATGCACTCAAGAAAAGATGAGGATGATGGAGAGAGACAAACCCTCAAATGGAAATGAACCTACTTCCTTCTCCGCTCATGCTAAGAGGAAAAATAATGCTGGTCCAAGGAGACAGGGTCAAGGGTTCAATCATCCATTCAAAGAAGGAAGGAAATGAAGGTGCTACACAATTGTAACAGGTTTGGTCACTATGCTAGAGAATGCCCTCACAAGAAGAATTCTCCAAGGGATGATGACAACAACAACCACAACAATTATAAAGGCAATGACAATCAAAGGAACAGTAGGTTCAATAATAAAGGAAAGAGGAATGCTCTCGCTGCTCGATATGGAAATGGTTGACCTCCTAAAAGGACGAGAAATTCCAGGTATGAGGAAAGTAATTTTGTAGAAAAGCAAAAGGACTTTTATCTTATTTCTACTCTATCTACTGCCTCTCCTCCATATACTTTGGATCATTGGTTGATTGATAGTGGAGCCTCAAGGCACTTCACTAAGTACAAGGAGGCCCTTTCAATTTTTTTTGAAAAGAAGACTAATTTGGAGATCATACTTGGAGATAATGCCACCTATCCCGTGAAAGGAATAGGTACTATCACTCTTCACTTAAATCAAGGTCAAACCATTCATCTATAGGAAGTATTATACATACCTGATTTGAAGAACTTAGTGTCTATTTTTGCAACGAAAGATAAAGACTTCAAGGTAGCATTCATTGATGGACATGTACATTTTTGGCAAAGAAACCCTAAAGATGCATTTACACTTGGATTTAGGGTTGAAGGTCTCTATCAAGTTGGAGGAAGTCTTTGGGGAACCTTGATTTGCGATACTTCTCTTCAATCTGAATTATGCCACCGAAGATTTGCTCACCTTCATTACAAAGCCTTACCTGGGGTAAGGAAGATAGTCACAAGTATGCCCGAGTTCAACATGAATCATGAAGGAGTTTGTCAGGGTTGTGCAACTAGGAAACTTACAAGGGGACCATTCCCTTAAAGTGAAATCCAAACTACTAATATTCTTCAATTGGTCCATTCTGACCTATCTGGAATGTTTCCTGTAACGTCATTTGGAGGATACTTATACTATGCAATTTTTGTGGATGACTTCTCTTCCAAAACATGGATCTATTTCTTGAAGAAGAAGGATGAAGTGTTCAAATGGTGCTGTTCTTTCAAAGCCTTGGTGGAAAATCAAACAGGGAAGAAGATCAAAATATCGAGGATTGACAATGGAACCGAATATGAATCAAATGAATTCAATGACTTTTGCATAGAGGCTGGCATTAAGAGGGAGACAACCGTTCCATACACTCCTGAACAAAATGGAGTTGCTGAAATAAAGAATCGAACAATCATGGAAGCCACCTGTGCCATGCTCCATGATCAAGGTTTATCGAAGTTCTTATGGGGAGAAGCTGTAAACATTGCCGTATATGTTCAAAATAGGAGCCTGCATCAAGCACTAGATTTCAATACACCCAAAGAAATTTTCACTGGTAAGAAACCTGATTTTTCTCATTTTAGAATTTTTGGTTGCCCTGTGTATTTTCATGTGCCTAAAGAGAAAATAAACAAGTTGGAAGCATCTAGGAAGAAAGGTATATTTGTGGGCTATAGTGAAAGTTCAAGGCATATAGAATCTATGTGCCTAGTTAATGAGACTTGGAAATAAGCCATGATGTCACCTTCAATGAAGACATTGCCCTTGGGAAAGCTAGAGATCTCCCCATTCCAAGGAAGGATAATGATGTTGCTGTAGAAAAACAAGATGAACCTCCGACAGATGAGCCTATGCCCGATGTTGAAGGCCTGATGGATCCCATTGATCCGCCCCCTGGTGATCCCTCTACCTCAAGGAAAAGACCTTTGTGGCTCAAAGATACTCTCGAAGATGCTGAAAGACATATTGCTCCAAGAGGGATATTATGTGAAAGTAAGAAGCCAAACAGGTATCAAGGGTACTTAGCTGCTATGAGTATTATTGTTGAAACTGAGCAAATGTACGTTCGAAGAAGCCATAATGCGCCAAGTCTAGAAGGATGCGATGAATGAGGAATATGAATCTATCATGAAAAATGATGTCTAGGATGTGGTGCCTAGACCAAAGGATAAGTCCGTAGTCACTTCAAAATGGCTAATACAAAATCAAACATGGAGCAAATGGGAGTGCTGAGAAATACAAGGCTAGGTTTGTTGCTCGAGGCTTCTCTCAAAAGGAAGGAGTGGACTATGACGAGATATTTGCACCAGTTGCCCGATATACCACTATCCGATCTATTATTGCTCTTGCTGCCACTCAAGGATGGAGCTTACATCTCTTGTTAAGGCTGCTTTCTTGCATGGCTTGCTTAAGGAGGAAGTCTACTTGGAACAACCTCAGGGGTTTGAAGTACAAGATCGAAGGACAAACATATGCAGGTTGAAGAAAGCCCTCTATGGGTTGAAGCAAGCCCCTAGGGCTTGGTATGAGAGGATTGATAGCTATCTTATGAAGCTGGGATTTACAAGGAGCGATGTTAATCCTAACCTATACTTCAGGGTTCTAAAGGACATGCCTCTCATTTTGGCCCTTTATGTAGATGATCTCTTTTTGACAGGTGCAAACCCTCTCATTTATCAATGCAAGAGGAAGTTAGCTTCTGAGTTCAAAATGAAGGACCTAGGACTAATGCACTACTTCCTAGGCCTGGAGGTCTGGCAAAAGCCAGGTGAGATTTTCTTTCTCAAGGAAAATACATTGTGAAGTTGCTCGAGAGATGTGGGATGGTAGATTGCAAGTTTGTGTCTACTCCAATGGAACTCAACTTAAAAAAGATATGTGGAAGTGTTGTTGGACTCGAATTAGCAAACCCTTCTGAATAAAGACACTTGTGGGGGCCCCGATGTTCTTGGTAAACTCCTGTCCGGACATATGCTTCGCTGTGAATACGTTGAGTCATTTTATGGTCGAGCCTCATCACATACATTGGATTGCTGTTAAGAATCTCTTGAGATATCTTCGTGGCATAATCAATTATGGACTAAAATACATTGTTGGCAATTTGAGGCTACATGGATATACTGATGCTGACTGGGATGGCAGTGTGGTGGATCGAAAGAGCACATCAGGATGTTGCTTCTCATTGGGGTCTGCTTCGATTTCATGGATGAGCAGGAAGCAGAAATCGGTTGCTTTAAGCACCGCCAAGGCCGAATACATTGCAGTATGGTGTGTTGAAATTGGTTGCTTTAAGCACGGCCAAGGCCGAATACATTGCAACTAGTATTGCCTGTTGTGAAGCTGTTTGGTTGAGGAAGCTCTTCAGTGAGCTATTTGAGCATGTGCTAGACACCACCGTGGTCTTTTGTGACAACCAGAGTGGAATTCACCTCTCAGACAATCCCGTGTTCCACAACTGCTCCAAGCACATTGATATCAGGTACCATTTTATCTGGGATATGGTACAACGGGGAGCAATAAGGCTCCAACACATCAGGTCTGATGAGTTGGTCGCAGACATCCTCATGAAGCCCTTAGGGAAGGTCAAATTCTTAACCTTCCGAGAGACTTGGAGTCGTGGAAAGACCCTCTCATGAGGGTCCTGCTTGAGTTGAACATTGAGCTCTGGGAGCTCCTAGGGCTTGGGGTACTTCTTGGAGCTATGAGCGACATTAGGGTGAGTGGTTCACCTTCCCCTATTCGTGCATTGTGTACAAGGTGAGTGGTTCTCCTTCTCCTGTGATACCCCATGATGGTTGACATGTGTGTAGGGTGAGTGGGTCACCTTCCCCTACGATTGACATGCATAAGATGAGTGGTTCACCTTCTCCTATGGAATATGAGCAGGATGAGTGGTTCACCTTCTCTTGCTGATGCCCCAACATACATCCTACCCATGTAGTCCGAGACTCATGGGAAGTACCTCTCATTTGGCCAATGAGTTGGGAAAAGTGGATAGGGACATTATCACTATTGATGGACGCATTGTGTACTGTCGTACTCTCTATGTCTAGGATGCATGGTGTTCAACAACTTGATCTGGGATCAAGTCTACCTCTGGACTGGCTTTTGTCAGTGGAGAGTGGTAAGGCCTTGTTACTCACTCTCAATCGATTCTTCTTTATATTCATATCTCTGTTCAACAGAGCAGATATGAGATGAGATACAAAGATGGTACATGATGATAGGATGGCATGATGATCAATGATAATGGATGGATTGGCAGGTGGAATTCTCCATAGTTGAGAGGGAGTGTTAAAATTGGCAAATAGGGCCAAATTCCACCTTGGAACAACTCATTTGATGGAGATGATGCTTGCATTAGATTCCTCTTTTCAAGACGACCAAAATTGATATAAAGATCATCCAATTTGGACAAGCAGAAGTGTGTTTTTGTATTTATGTCCACACGTGCAAATTGCTTGGGTCGACCTCATCGTCATGTAGGCTCATGAAGCCCAATGGACGTGATTCTTCACCCTCAATGACTTGTATAAATACAAGTGCACTCTCTCCTCATTTGACATCATCATCACATACATTTCTTCTCTCTCGTTCTCCCATTGGTTCATATAGCTATTGGGCAGATCTTCTCTCTCTCACATGTGTGGCAGAAGGATGAATTTTTTGGGCAAATTCCAAGGCCGAATTTTAGGGTTGTTGCAGGAGTTTGACCAGCATTGATTGAGCACTTTGACTCATCCCTTGGCTACAATTTTTGTGGGAAA
Organism: Pinus taeda; assembly: GCA_000404065.3. Lineage (NCBI taxonomy): Eukaryota > Viridiplantae > Streptophyta > Pinopsida > Pinales > Pinaceae > Pinus > Pinus taeda. The sequence goes on along the minus strand of APFE031707740.1, from coordinate 198,254 downwards.
ACTTTGTTTTTGGCATGCTATACAGTTTGGCACAGGATCCGAGAATTTCTGGGCACTTTGACCGTAGGGTTGACTACAGGGGTTGACCGCAAGCCTGACTGCAGATTTTGTTGATTTTGGGTAGCATCAGATATGCTCTAGCTTCAAAATTTTCTGGACGGGCTAGAACACATGAGATCTCCAAGACCCAGAAATCGTTTGGAGAAATTCCACCTGGATGAGGAGTTATTAAAATAATTATATTTTTAATGGGTTCCTAAGTCTAAACTTAGGGAAATAAAAATATTAATGGGTATTAAAAAAAATATGGGTGAGAAACTTCTAAGTGATGAGGATCAAGTCTGTTTTAATCTTAGCCGTTGATTAGGGACTTAATCTAGACCCTTAATTCATCAACATGAAAAGTATAAGAGGAGGCTTTAGGGTCAGTTTGAGATACACCAAGTTGATCAAAGAAGTTCGATTTTCTGGGGCGTGGTTTGCTGAGAAAATCGAACTGGTGATCTGAGTTGCAGCAGAGGGGCAATGATAGTTTGGGTTGGACGATCTTCTCCAGGACCTCGAATACACAACAGAGAGAGGCAGAGATAATCCAGAGGAGGCAGCGCAGACCAAGGGAGGCTGATGTTGGGCTAGGAGGGCCCATGCATTGCTTGACGCAAGGGAAGAACCACTCTCTTGCAGAAGTACGAATTCAATGGGGAGCAACATGATCAACGGAGAAGGCTGACGTTAGAGCTCCAGGAGGCAAGGGAGGCAGCACAGAGCTAACGCAGAGTCTCAGAGTGCTCCATGTAGGCTCACACAACTAATGTGAAGGAGCAGTGTAGTTGTAGCCGGGGACAATCAATCCAGTTGTCGGATCAGAGGGATTTTGCTGGGTGAAGTGAGGTAATCTCTCTTAGGTTTCCGCCAGTATATTTTATCTTTGTAACTAGATAGTCGAGAGGGCATCCAGAGTTATATTCATAACCACTGCTTAATAATAGAAAACCCTCTGAGTTGTTGCACCGGTTTTCCCGCATTGGGTTTTTCCGAGGACGTTTGTCAAAAAATAACGGTATCCCTTGTGTGTTTGTCTCATATCTATTTCAGTTTATGATCTGTATGTCAGTGTAGTCTGCAGTAATGTTTTTCATCAGTGTTTAAATAATTAAATAACTTGTTGAATGTAAAAACAAGTAGGAGATGATAAACCAATGATTGCAGTAGGATTTATGATGTGTAGATTCAGAAATTTTCACATGGTACTAGAGCATTGCAGATCATAGGACATTGAAGACATCAGTCGGGAGATCCAGTGAATTTGCTGCAAAGAAGCAGTTGTCCTGAGTGACAGTGTTGTTTCAAAGGCAGAGGAGTAGCTGAAGGAGTGACACAGAGCTAGAGAAGTGACGCAGAGGCTCACGCAGTGCTTGCGTCAACATTTCGAGCCCGTCGAGGGTGACACAGTACCCGAGAGGAGCTGATACAGTCTTTGGGCCAGCGCAGAGCTTGAGAGGCTGAAATCAGTCATTTGTCGGGGCTGGAGGAGCAGAACAGATTCGATCAGTGGAGTTGGTGGGACGCTGTTGCTGTTGGTGCAAAATAGTGTCTGTGGAGACAAAGCCGAGGTAGAGGGAGTCACTGCCTTGACAGATTTCTAGCCAAAGAAATCTAGATCTGGGTTGCAATAGCAAAGGAGGATTGGAGAGGAGTGATTCGACATTTGGCCGGAGGATTTCAGTGAAGGAAATCATGACTTAGAGGGAGTCTAGAGGAGCTTTCCAAATCCAAGTCTTGCTGGATTAACAACAGGACAGGGAGAAGAGAACTAGTCCTATATTTGTTGAGTAGAGATGGCTGTCAATGGACTGAGGGATCAAGACAGATTGGATGGAGCATCCAATCTTGTCATCTAGAAGGCCAGGATCCTGGCAGTCCTAAACAAGAATCGCATCAAGGACTATGCCTTGAAGGTAGTTGTTGTTCCGGTCGACGTGATCCACTGAAGAAGTACGAGGAGGCCCAGGCGAAGGCTAAATGCATGATTCTAGATGGGGTCAAAGATCATGTAGTCCCACACATTGCTAAGAAGGAAACAACAAGGGAGATGTGGGGAGACGCTGACCACCTTGTACCAGGGGACTTCCGTTCAACAGAAGATGCTATTAGAGAATCAACTGAGACAATACTAGATGCAGAAGGAAGAAGAGATTGATCCCTTCCTTCTCAGGTTGCAAGGGATTCGAGACCAATTGACTTCCGTGGGGTCTACACCAGATCTTGAGTTCATGGTCAGGACTGCCTTCAATTCAGTCATCGAAGACTGGGAGACATTTGTCCAGAGTATCTTGGGCAGAGCTTCTCTCCCCAGTTGGGAGGAAATGTGGGCAACTCGTCGACAGGAAGAGATTAGGAGGCTAACCAAGGCAGGAAGTAGCGGTAGAGGAGCCCAGATCAAGAAGGAGGAGGAGGAGGATGCAACTCTCGCATCATTAGGACAACATGGGCAACAAAAAAGGAAGAAAAAGGATATATCCAAGGTTAGATGGTTTAGGTGTGGTGAACTAGGACATTTCGCCACCCAGTGCCCCTGAAAGAGGGGCAAAGAAGAGGCTTCTGACTTGAAGGCTGCTCCAACGAAAGCTGACTAGGAGGATGATGACAAGGATTGTGCCATGAGTGCTCATGCACCTCTCAAGAAGAGGTGGGGCAACATCGAGTTGTAGTCGGGAGGACTACACCAGGCGCAGGATCTTTAAGGTGCCCAAACTCTTGGATCACATACGGCTACGTGATCCCTTAATGACAGCAGTAGAATGATGGGAGTCAGTTGGTGCGAGGGATGATGGAGCAACAGTGGCAGAGCTAAAGTGCCAAAAGTCTGAAGCAGCACAGTGGATGTTGTAGCAGTGCGATAGGCACAGAGTAGATTGCAGCAACGCAGTGGATGTTATAGCAGTGCGAGAGGCACAAAGCAGATTGCAGTAGCGCAGTGGATGTTGTAGTACTGCGAGAGGCATATAGCAGAGGTAGCTTCAGCATCACGAGGCATCCATACTGACTAGCATGTCAGTTTTTGGGTGAAGTTTCAGTTACTTACTTCTCAGTAATTGAGTTGCAGTGCTAGTGCTATGGGCAGCATGATGCAACATTTTGAGAAGGAGCTATAGAACAGATGTAGCAGTGATAGTGGCAGTGTCATGGGCAACAGTACAGCGTGCAGTAGTGCATTGGATGAAAGGCAACAGGCCAAGCATCAGAAGCACAAAGGACCGATGTAATGGATCAGTGTAATATTTCTATGTAGAAGTATTGTTAGAGCACATTCCTTGCTAAGAGGGAGTGTCGATTTTGGGTAGCATCAGATGTGCTCTAGGTCCAAAATTTTTGTGGAGGGGCGAGAACACATGAGATCTCCAAGACCTGAAATCGTTTGGAGAAATTCCACCTGGATAAGGAGCTATTAAAATAATTAATATTTTTAATGGGTTCCTTAGTCTAAATTTAGGAAAATAAAAATATTAATGGGTATTAATAAGAATATGGGTGAAAAACTTCTAAGTGAAGAGGATCAAGTCTGTTTTAATCTTAGCCGTTGATTAGGGACTTAATCTCGATCATTGATTCATCAACTGGAAAAGTATGAGAGGAGGCTTGAGGGTCAGTTGGAGATACACCAAGTTGATCAAAGAAGTTCGATTTTCTGGGGCGTGGTTTGCTGAGAAAATCGAACTGGTGATTTGAGTTGCAACAGAGGGGTAGGGATAGTTGGGATTGGAGGATCTTCTCTGGGACCCGAATACACAACAGAGAGAGGCGAAGACAAGCCAAAGGAGGCAACGCAAAACAAGGGAGGCTGACGCTGGGCCAGGAGGACCCACACATTGCTTCACGCAGTGCCAGTGCAGGGGAAGAGATGCCCTCCTGTAGAAGGTCCAATTCAGCTGGGGAGCAGCAGGATTAGTCGAGAAGGTTGACGTTAGAGCTGTAGGAGGTAGAGGAGGCAGTGCAGAGTTGACACAGAGTCTCAGAGTGCTCCACGCAAGTCCAAGTAGCTAATGTGAAGGGGCAACGTAGTTGTAGCTGGGGACAGTCAGTCTAGTTGCCGGTGTTGACCACTACGTGTCAACGACCCATAACAGTACACCCCCTTTTTCGCAAAAGGGATATCACCTGATCGATGTGTCCGTGTCGTTCAGCTATCATCATTAGCTTGATCATCATGTCATAATGTGAACCATGTCATGTATGTAATTGCCTAGGTAAACCTACTTTTCTGGTGACAATCTACATTCTAGGAGGTTTTTTGTCTCACCAATCCATTCTTGGATGGTCAACAGAGTTTTTCTTTAGTCTCACCCCAAAGCCGCAGTGTATTTTGTCACTGGGATCTTAAGTGGGTTCTAGTGTTATAGATAGAGCCTATGTAAAAGTGATTTGGGAATAATCTTGACTATTTGGTTAGGTTATTTTATTACAAATTGCTTGGTTTGCTAGATTATATTTGTGTTGCAGAAATTGGTAGTATGCGAGGGTCTTTTACAAATGGGTTTTCCCCCTTGAGATGTAAAAAATGTGAAAATCTTGATGTAAAGTGCCTTGAGGGTTGAAAAAATAATTTATCCCCTCATAGCTTAATTAATTAAATTTGCTGGCAAAAAATTAATTAAAATCCTAATCCAAAAATTTAATTAATTCTAGGGCCTAGGTAAATTTAAATTCTCCATAGGTAAAATTCGTCGGTCCTTAAAAATTAAATTTTAAGAGGTCCCGGGACTAAGGTAAATTAATTATTTTGATAAATTTTGAACCTTTGATCCCTAGGGTTAAGTCAAAGTCAAAATTTTGGAGAAATTAAAATTTTGAGTTAATAAAAATGCATTTAATTGAAAATTTCGAATTTCCCCAAATATTTAAATATTTTGACAGATGAGATTAAAAGAAATTTTAATCCTCATCAACGGTCGAGTTTTTTTTGACGAGGATCACTCGAACTAGCCTTTGGAGGATTTATCTTTAAATAGGAAGTCATTTGTCAGTCGAATCATCCAACCTTTGAGTCGCGTGCTAAGCTAAAAGCTTTTGTCTAATCTATTTCTGAATAATAAAGAAAGACTTTGGAGTTAATTTTCGTTGGTGTTACTCTTTATGGAAATACTGTAAGATGTGTCGTTTTCATGCGTAAATTTTTGTAGCCATAGATGATAGCTTCTGAAGAGTGATTTGAGTACATGTATCTTGCTCGGTCGCTGGGGTTTAAGTGATAATTTAAATTTTGAATGTAATAGCAGGTATCTCCATTTATCTGAATTTTATTATCATTTTCTCCCTCTTTTGATCGCTGGATTGAGTTTTGTAGGAAAATCGTGATTTTTTAGATCATCGTGTGTTCGGGGAAGTTTTCAGTTGGACCAGCCAACTCCCGATCCGTGTTTTCTGAAGAGCCCAGCTAATATAATCCCGAGCTTATCATAAGATTTTTCTTGGTGATGCATGAAGGGTTTTGAGCTAAGCACTTACTTTAAAATTTAAAAAATTTAAATTTTTATGTGTGAAATTGATGAATCTCGCTGTTGAGAGCCATAGATTTTCAAATTTGGGAGCAGAGTTGGACTCGCACTCCTCATATCTAATAGATTTGCCATTTCTGTGCATAGATCTGTAAGTTTTTTGGGTTTTTTGACTTGGGTTTCATGTGTTTTATTTATTTTTTGTATATCCAGGTTTTGGGTGTTTTTGTTTTCAGGTATAGGTTGAAAATTTGAAGGAGAAGTTTGATTAGAAGCTAGATCTAGGCCCTGGAGGGTAAGATCTGGCCTCAAAAATATTTTTGCAGGAATATTATTCAGCGTTTTGCAATCCAAGGGTTTTATTTATTTTTAATCTGGAAATGGTTTAACAGGGGTTTCATTGATAAATCTGAAGCATACAAATACATTGATGTGAAATTTGTTTTTCTCGGTTTGTCTTCAGTTTTGGGCTACAGTTTCTCTGCTGCCTGGGGTTTTCCGACAAAAGGTTTCGGATTTGTTTGCTGCCTGCTCGCTGTCTTCCCTCCATCAACCTGTGTCCTACCCTTGCTTCTTCCTTCTGCTCCTCCTTTATCATCTGTCTGCAACCCTCTTCTTGCTACCACCTTCGACCTGCAAAATAAACCTCCGCCCTAACTTGCAACAAAAAAGCCTTTTCCTTCAAACCTGTGATTGCCTGCATCCTTCTTCGTTGCTGTCATCCATCGTCCCTGCAACAAATCCACGGCCTCTCTCTTCCTGCGTTTATCTCCTCTCGCTGCCACATGCGTGCTGCCTTCTACATCTGCATAAAGCTCTTCTCCCCACAGCTGCAACCTTTCATCCATCCGCTGTCCATATTACCTTTGCTCCTGCTGCCGTCATTTTCTTTCCATTGCCTCTTGCCAGTTGTCCAAAATGCAAAACCTGTTCGCTACCCTCTTCTTTCCGCTGTCTCGTGCTCCCTGCTCCCTCTCAACTTTGCCCATTGCATCTCCCTTCCGCCGTCAAGAAAACCTCGAACCCTTCCATCGTCGAGCCCTACAAAAACAAAACAACTTTATTTTCAAGTTTCATTTGTTTATATTTTTTCATGATTAGGTTTGTAGGTTTTCTTTATATTTAGAATTTGATTTGATTTTTTTTGTTTTATTTGTTTTGGTTTCATTTGTTTTATTTTAATTATGTGTTAGGGTTTATTTGACTTCTCTTTTTTTATTTTGTTTTTTTTGATTTTCCATTCTTTTGGTTAAATTTTGATTTCATAAAAAATAAAAATCTAAAACATTTAGAATTTAAAAAAAAAAAGCCCTTTCTAAATCTTTGTGACATTTGATTTTTTTTTTTTTACAAAATTAAAAAATCATAAAAATTTCTAAAATTTTAAAAATTCAAAAAATATCTAAAAATTAAAAATGAAATAAATTAAAGGGATTTGCACTTTCACATTAAAATTTTTAATGTGGCCTATGGCCCATTAAAATTTTAATTTTTACCCTTTGATTCATTTTAATTCCGTCACATTAAAAGATTTTGATTTCTTCATTCGGCTAATTGCCTAAGGAATAATTAAAATACTAATTTAAAGTTCCTTGGTGTTATTTGGTAATTAAATGCATTTTTTGTGATTTCTCTATTGTCAAGGTGCGATAAATGTTTAAAAAATCATATTGATTATTGGAGAAAGATTATTTTGCTAGATCATCTTGCAGGCTAAAGTTTTGGGCGTTTACATTGATCGTTCATAATCGTCACTATTTGTCACATTTATAAATTGCTCTGGGTGACTTGTTATTTAATCTATGGTTAATTCAAATTAAAGGCACTGGTCTGTAGTCTTTTTTATCTTGTGATTGTCTTATTAATCTATCTATCTCACTTGACCGAGACTCGCTTTAAATTCATCAAGTTGTTCATCCTTAAAATTTTTTAGAGCTTGTGTTCCACATGCTATTCTCATTCATTCACCTTAGGGACTATCCCCCTTGCCTTGTCTTGGAGAGAGTCTAAACGGAGTGAGTAAGGATTAGAGTGACAACCCTTACTCTGAGCGTTGTCGCAGTGTCTAGACTCTTTGTGCGACAACAACTGGATTGGAGGGATTTCGCTGGGTGAAGTGAGGTAATCTCACTTAGGTTTCTGCCAGTATATTTTATCTTTGTAACTGGATAGTCGAGAGGGCATCCAGAGTTGTATTCAGGGCTACTGCTTAATAATAGAAAATACTCAGAGCTGCTGCATCGGTTTTCCCGCATTGGGTTTTTCCGGGGACGTTTGTTCAAAAATAACGGTGTCCCTTGTGTGTTTGTCTCATATCTATTTCAGTTTATGATCTGTATGTCAGTGGAGTCTGCAGTAGTGTTTTTCGTCAGTGTTTAAATAATTAAATAACTTGTTGAATGTAAAAAAAAGTAGGGGATGATAAACCAGTGATTGCAGTAGGATTTCTAATGTGTAGATTCAGAAATTTTCATAGAGTTGACTAAGTTTGGCTGTAGTTTTCAGGACTATTTTGCGCTGACTTTGACCACCTTATCAGGGCGAGTTTGACTGGGTATGACCGAGCTCCAAAAAGGAAGATTTGTTGCTGTGTTGACTATCTTTGACTTTTTGGTTAGGGTTGAATTTGACTGCAGTTGACAACATATTTGATAGGGTTGTTTTGACTGTGATTTGGCAAGTCAAATTTTCACTTTTATACTCTCTCTGCTAAACATTTGATATAATAATAAGAAGAATTAGTCAAAGGGTTTTCCCCACACTAGGGTTTTTCCCTGGCATCCACCAAATCTGGTGTCCTCTTCTCTTGGCTTGTCTTCTGCATTTTGTTTCATGTTCTATCTACTTTTACTGTCAATGTGATTAATGTGTTTGCTATTGAAAATTGAATTGGAAATTGTCATTGGCTAGAGCACATCTGATGCTACCGTGTTAAAATTGGCAACTAGGGCCAAACTCCATGTGTGTCATCTTATTCATGGCTGATAATATTTTTATTAGATTCCTCTCGTCGAGAGGTGTAAGATTGATCTAAAGATTATTCGATTTCGATAAGTATTTATGGAGATGAATTTATTTTGATTATGGAATAATTATCAAGCCGACCAGCAACTCATGTACGCTCAGATGCCCAACAGTCGCATTTATTCAATCATCAACAATTGTGTATAAATACAAGAGGTCTTTTCCTCATTTGGACTCACTTAATTCATCACATCTCTCTCTCTTTCTCTCTCTTGCGTAGAAAAGAGGCTTTTCTCCTACTGCGCAGAAAGAGACTCTTCTCTCACACGTGTGGAAGGAAGGTGCAAAATTTAGTGCTGCAACTGCAGATCAGAAATTTGACCAGCGTTGACCATCAGACTCCCTCCTTAGAACTGCGCTGTAGATGAATCTGGATCTCCTCTGAAGGCCACATTTTTTGGTGAAGGAATCAAGCCGATTTGACGGTTGGTTTGCAAGATATTGTTTGCCCTAGTTTCGCTGATCTAGGGTTTGCTGCTGCTGATGTAAATCAAATTTATGTACTATTTGTCTCTGCTGAATTATTGAAGACAAAGGAAGATTTGATCAAAGGGTTTCCCCACATTGGAGTTTGTCCCTGGCTAGCTGCCACATCTTGTGTTTCTTGTCTTGGCTTGTTTTTTGTCGATCGTTTAATGTTCTATTTGCACTTTACTTTATGTACATGTGATTGCTAATTTGTGGATAATAATAAGAAAGATAAGTAAACTGCTATAAGCATAGAACATACCATAACTTAACATGGTATTGGAGTTGAGGTGAAGACAAATCCCGAGCTGAGCAAGAGCAAGAGCAATCACCGAAGAGAAGATTGGCAAGGCTATCCTAAAAGAACTATGGGGTCCTCAACACTCTTCCCTGCCGAAGACAAGCTCCGTGAGAAAGCTGACTATCACGGATGGAAGATGTCTATCGATCTAACCTTAGAAGATCGAGGAGTGTTGGACCATGTGAGAGGCAATATTGTTGAGCCTCCATCAAATGCACCCGCTGCTGCCAGGAACAAATGGAAAACTGGTGAAGTCAAAGCAAAGAAGATCATGCGGGACTTTATCGACAAGCGCTTGGTGGCCTACATCTCCGACCTGAACACCTCCAAGGAAATCTACGATAGACTGGTGAGTTTATTTAAAGTTAATGATGCAAATCAAGTCTTATTTCTTAGAAATAAGCTGAAGGAAATTAAGAAGGGCAAAGATGAGAGTATGCAAGCATACTTCTTAAGAATCACTGAGATCAGGAATGATCTCCCTATCTATTGGAGAGATTATTACTGATAGGGAAATGGCACTCACGACTCTTGGAGGATTACCATCCGAATGGTACATGTTCAGGACTACTCTTCTGAACAATAATGTAATCCTTGGTTTCGAGGAATTAATGGCTAGATGTATTCAAGAAGAAACAAGGATAGAAGAGCAAGAAATGCCCATGCCTAAAGGTCCTCCTGCTGCCTTTTCTTCTCATGCTAAGAAAATAAATAATTTCGGGACTAAATAAAAAAGAAAGACTAGACCTAAGGGTGGAAGAAAATGACGATGTTACATTTGCGATAAAACAGGTCACTATGCAAGAGAATGCCCTGATAGAAGGGACTCACACCAGGACAATGATCAAAATCCCTCCCATGGCAATCAAAGGAAGGGTAAATCTAATAGCAGAGGTAAAAGGAGTGCTGGAAATCAAGGAAGAGGACAATCATTCAAGAAGGCTAGAAATTCCATGTATGAATCTAACAATGTTGACAATAAGCAGGATAAATATTATCTACCAGCTGCTCTATCTACCTCTGCTCCTTCGGACTCGTTGGGAATTTGGCTTATTGATAGTGGTGCCTCAAGGCACTTCACTAGTTACAAAGAAGTTCTCCATAATCTGATAGAGAAAGAAACTAACCTGGAAATTGTCCTTGGAGATAATATGATATATCCCGTGAAAGGTGTAGGCAGTGTCTCTCTTAAATTGAATCAAGGTAATACGATCCACTTACAAGATGTATTATATGTACCTGACCTCAAAAAGAACTTGGTGTCCATTTCGGCAATGGAAGACAAAGGCTACAAGGTGGCTTTCATCAATGGCAAGGTACATACATGGAAAAACAATGTTAAAGATGTCTTCACTCTTGGGCTTCGAGTTGATTCATTATATCAGGTCGGAGGAAGTCCGCTAGGTGTCATGTCTTGTGACACATTTCAAGCCTTGATCGAGAATCAAACCGAAAAGAAGATCAAGATCTTAAGGATTGATAATGGAACTGAATATGAATCTAACGAGTCTCATGACTTTTGTAAAGAGGCTAGCATTAAGAGGGAGACTACTACACCATATACTCTTGAACAGAATGGTGTGGCGGAAAGGAACAACCGTACGATTATGGAAGTTGTCCGTGCCATGCTCCATGATCAAAGACTTCCGAAGTTTCTATGGGCCAAAGCTACAAACACTATCATATATGTACGAAACTGATGCCTTCATCAAGCATTGGGTTCCAAGACTCCTGAAGAAATGTTCACCGGTAAGAAACCTGACGTATCTCATTTTGGAATTTTTGGAAGCCCTGTATATTTTCATGTGCCAAAAGAGAAAAGGAATAAATTGGGTGCATTTGGAAAGAAAAGAATCTTCGTGGGCTATTGTGAAAATACTAAGGGCTATAGAATCTATGTAGCTGGTCAAAGGGAAGTCGTGATTTGTCATGATGTCACCTTTGACGAAGATATGGCCCTTAGCAAGGTGGACAATCTTCCGACTTTGAGGAGCTCTCAAGAAGCCGACACCAGGGAACTGAAAGAAAAGGATGATGAAACAATGCCTGATGTGGAAGAACCCATGGATCTTATTGATCCACTTGAGCCTTCCTCTTCTAGGAGGAGGCCCTCTTGGCTTAGGGGGCCACTCGATGATGCTAAAGGACACACTGCACCCTGAGGAATCTTCCGTGAAAGTAAGAAACCCAACAGGTATCAAGTATGGAAGGATGCTATGACCGAAGAATATGAGTCTATTATGAAGAATGATGTTTGGGAAGTAGTTCCCAGACCCCAGGACAAGACAGTTGTCACTTCTAAATGGCTTTACAAGATAAAGCATGCAACAGATGGAAGTATGGAAAAATATAAGGCTCGTTTTGTCGCTCGTGGCTTCTCCCAGAAGGAAGGTATAGACTATGATGAGATATTTGCACTTGTTGCCAGATAGACCACCATCCGCTCGATCATAGCCCTTGCGGCTTCACAAGGATGGAACCTACATCAGATGGATGTCAAGGCTGCGTTCTTGCATGGTTCAATCAAAGAAGAGGTCTACATGGAGCAACCCGAAGGATGTGAGATTTATGATTGAAAATCTCATGTATGCAGGTTGAAGAAGGCTCTCTATGGGCTGAAGCAAGCACCCCGAGCATGGTATGAGAGGATCGACAGCTACTTGATGAAGCTGGGATTCACTAGGATTGAAGCCGACCCTAACCTCTACTTTAAGGTTGAAGATGACAAACCTCTCATACTGGTGTTGTATGTGGATGACCTCTTCCTAACAGGTGCAAACCCTCTCATTCACAAATGTAAGAGGGAGTTGGCTTCTGAATTTGAAATGAAGGACCTAGGATTGATGCACTATTTCCTCGGACTTGAAGTCTGGCAGAAGCCAAGGGAAATTTTCCTATCTCAAGGAAAACATGTGGTGAAGATATTGGAAAGATTCGGTATGGTAGAATGCAAGCTTGTAACTACCCCGATGGAGCTTGACTTCAAGAAGTTAAGCGGTAGTGCTGCTGGACCTGTTTTACGAAATGCTACCGAGTATCGGCAACTCGTCGGAGCATTAATGTTCTTAGTGAACTCCCGTCCAGATATATGCTTTGCAGTCAACACATTAAGTCAACATATGGTTGAACCTCGCCACATACATTGGATTGGTGCTAAGAGTCTGTTAAGATATCTTCGTGGCACAATTACATATGGGTTAAGATACACTGCCGAAGATGTGAGACTACTTGGATACACTGATGCTGATTGGGCAGGCAGTGTGGTGGATCGTAAGAGAACTTCTGGGTTCTGTTTCTCCTTGGGATCTGCTTCGATATCCTGGATGAGCAGGAAGCAGAAGTCGGTGGCTTTGAGCACCGCCGAGATAGACTATATTGCTGCTAGCATGGCCTCCAGTGAGGCAATCTGGTTGCGGAAGCTCTTCAGTGAGCTGTTTGGATTTACACTAGATACCACCGTGATCCTATGTGACAACCAGAGTGGGGTTCGTTTGTCAGAGAATCCCGTATTTCATGATCGCTCCAAGCATATCGATACCAGGTACCACTATATTCGAGATATGGTGCAGCGGGGAGCTATAAGGCTCCAACATATCAGTACAGATGAATAGGTCGCCGACATTCTAACAAAGCCCCTAGGAAAGGTCAAATTTTTGACTTTCTGAGAACTACTTGGTGTCATTTAGAAACCCTCTGATGAGGGTCCTGTATGATGTATGGAGCTCTTGTAGCTCCGGGGGGCCTGCGGGGTACTTCTTGGAGCGACATATGACCACAGGGTAAAAGAAAACTTTACCTGTAACACCCCGTGGCGACTATGTAGCAAGATGATTAGTTCTCTTGTGAGGTATAGATGATGTGTTCTCCATGACGATTATGTAGCAGGATGATTAGTTCTCCTATGAGTGTAGAATTGAGACTTCTGTGATTTGTCATAGTTATAAGAAGAGCTTCAGCGTACATCACATGAGAAATATTTTTGCCAACGCGTTTCGAACCAACCAATGTGGTTCATCATATGTCCTGATGATGAACCACATTGGTTGGTTCGAAACGCGTTGGCAAAAATATTTCTCATGTGATGTACGCTGAAGCTCTTCTTCTCCTATGAGGTCTGAATGATGTGTTCTCCATGACGATTATGTAGCAGGATTATTAGTTCTCATGTGAGGTCTGGATGATGTGTTCTCCATGACAATAGTGTAGCAGGATGATTAGTTCTCCTGTGAGGACAGGATGGATTAGTTCTTCTGTCGAGACATCCTATCCATGTAGTCTGGGACTCATGGGAAGTACCTCTCATCTGATCAATGAGCAGGGAAATGAGGATAGGGACCATAGCAGTACCGATGGACGCATCGCTGTATCTACTGTACTCCCTATGCTAGGATGACCTTCATTGATTTGGGATCAATGATGCTGGTCTGGGACCAGTGGTAGGAGTTGTACCCACTATGACACTGACTTCGGGTCACTTGAGGACTGGTTTGGGACCTGTGGTACACACTTTGAGACTGACTTTGAGTTAGTGGAGGATGATATTGGTCTGGGACCAGTGGTAGGAGTTGTACCCACTATGGCACTGACTTCGGGTCGGTTGAGGACTGGTCTGGGACTAGTGTTACACACTCTGAGACTGACTTTGAGTTAGTATGATACATCCTCGATCATTTCTTCTTCTTCTTCATAATTCAGACAAAGCAGAGCAGATCAGAACAGGGCAGAACAGAACAGAGCAGAGCAGGCAGGATAAAGCAGAGCAGAGGTCAAGCTGTACAGGGCAGTGCATTTGATGGATGAATAGTAGTGACCGACAGACAGATTGCCGATGGAGTTCTCCCTAGTTGAGAGGGAGTGTTAAAACTGGTGGCTAGGGCCAAACTCCATGTTGGTCATCTTATTCATGGCTGATAATATTTTTATTAGATTCCTCTTGTCGAGAGGTGTAGGATTGATCTAAAGATCATCCGATTCCGATAAGTATTTATGGAGATATGAATCTATTTTGATTATGGAATAATTATCAAGCCGACCAGCGACTCATGTAGGCTCAGAAGCCCAATAGTAGCATCTATTCAATCATCAATAGTTGTGTATAAATACAGGAGGTCTTTTCCTCATTTGGATTCACTCAACTCATCACATCTCTCTCTCTCTCCTGCGCAGAAAAGAGGCTCTTCTCCTATTGTGCAGAAAGAGACTCTTCTCTCACATGTGTGGAAGGAAGGTGCAGAATTTAGGGCTGCAACTGCAAATCAGAAGTTTGACCAGTGTTGACCATCAGACTCCCTCCTCAGAACTGCGCTGTAGATGAATCTAGATCTCCTCTGAAGGTTGCATTTTTTGGTGAAGGAATCAAGCCGATCCGACGGTTGGTTTATAAGATATTGTCTGCCCTAGTTTGGCTGATCTAGGGTTTGCTGCTGCTGATGTAAATCAGATTTATGTACTATTTTTCTCTGCTGAATTATTGAAGATAAAGGAAGATTTGATCAAAGGGTTTTCCCACATTGGGGTTTGTCCCTCGCTAGCCGCCACATGTTGTGTCTCTTGTCTTGGCTTGTTTTCTGTTGATCGTTTAATGTTCTATCTGCACTTTACTTTATGTACATGTGATTGCTAATCTGTGGATAATAATAAGAAAGATAAGTAAACTGCTATAAGCATAGAACATACCATAACTTAACATACCCCAAATCAACATTTCGACCATCAAATAAGCTGACTTGAGTTGTAGATGAGCCGACATATCCTTTTGGAGATCATCTTAAGGCCAACTTCTTGGAGGAGCTTGAGCTTGGTCTTGGAGGGCTTTTTTACTCTTTCATTGACTCATATACAAATTTAACATGCTCAATAAGGGTCTTCCATACATGACATAAACTATTATGACTTGATGATAAAATCCTAAAGGCTCACAATGGGAACCTTAACTAAAACAAAATTCCTTGATCATGAAACTCATGATTCAAGCATTACAAAAATAAATTTTCTTCTTTACATCAATTACATAAAATCAAAATTACACATGTCATTATGAAGATTGAACTTAGTTACACTTTTCAACACCGAGCATCTGATGGCACCTAACTAGCTCTTCAATGTCTCTCGAGAATCTGACCGCTCCTTACTGACACTTCAATTCCCCTGCTACTCTACCACTGTGGGCTCTCGTAGCAAAGGTACTGATCCATGTGAAGAATACACAACTGGATTTGATCTATTGATCAAGCTCTCCATGGCTAGATCTAGTGTCTAGACCTTGTGCTACTCTTTCCACGGATCTTGTTCGATTTGGTATACTGATGCATTATACTCCTCCATCTGAGTATAATGCAACAAACGTAGCGAACTCATCCTCTAATCTGGTGGGCAACTCATCAATCTCTGTCGAAGTTGCTGTCTGCTTCCCCTTCTTATCTTTCTTCGTCTTTGGACATAGGGTGATGTAGTGACCAAACTCAACATAATCGAAGCACTCGACCTTCGACAGGTCCTTCTTCTTTTCTCCTTCAGAGTTTTGTCCTTGATTGGTACCTTTCTTCGCTTTTCCTTTCCCTGCAAGAGCTATGTTATCCTCCTCCTTCTCTACCTTCGGCCCCTTACCACCGCTGGTGGTGGTACCATCTATGAGACTGAGCCTTAGCTCCTCCTGAGTGAAGTCACTCCATATGCGCTCCCAATTAGGAAGTGTGTATTGTCCACAATTTACTTGGATGGATGTATGCCACTCCTTGGAGAACCCATTGAGTGTTGTGCACACCAACTCACTATCTGATGGTTTCTCTCCGATAGTTGCAAGTTCATCTCTGACACCTTGAATCATGGTGAGATAGCCCTTCTGCATTTTGACTACCTCAACTTCACCTTGAGAATCATTTTTCGATTCTCTGATGGATCTTGGTACAGTTTCACGACGACATCCCATATGCCCTTTGCTCTAGTCTTCTCTGCAATATGCGAGATGATATGATCCCAAATTCCATCTAAGACTATCCTCTTGGCTTTGGCCATATCCTTCCTATATTCATGTAATTGGATAGGATTTGCCGGTTTAGCTACAACTGTTGTCAGAAACTCCTTCAGACCATGCTCATCCAATAGGAATTGCATCCTGGCCTTCTAGACGCCAAAGTTGTAGGCTTCGTCCAACCTATCTTGATCCTTAAGTCCAGTTGTGGCCATCCTTATGAAACTAAAAAACTGGAGAAATAACTAGGAAATCTCCTCCTTGCAAACTATCTCGGCTTTTATCCCTCCTACTCGCACTCCTCCTGGAATGCGTAGATTTGCTCCTGGATATTTCGCACTTGCCTCTGGTGTCCTTCCTAGAACTTGCACTGCTTGGTACTTCACTCTTGGGTAACTGGCTCTACCTCTGGATGTCCTTCTCGAACACTAGCACACACACTGTTAACCCTAAAATACTCATCGACTAGACTGGCAAGCTCACACTGGCAAACCGCTTTGCCTCTATGGCCTTCTTCTGTTGGAAATTACAACCTCCTTCCCTCCGACTTGAAATCTGGAAACCGTTTGAGAATTTTACTTGAAATTTCCTTTGTGCGCTTTTCTCTTCCTGCCTTGCGCTGCTCTGCTGTTGCAAAAACCCTTGCTGCAAAATCACTACGCTAGATCTGCTCTGCGAATCACTGATTTGTTTACTGGAAACTCTCTTCGACAATCCTACTATGCATGCTGCTACTGCTCATGAGGTGAATCGAACTTTTCCTCCACCCTGGACTGGAAATCGATTTTTCGCCTTCTGCAATTCGCACTGCCTAACTGGCCTGCGCAGATCTGGAATTTGTGCTTTAGATCTCCCTCTAAATCTGCACAAATCTCACTTCCTTTTGCCTAGAGCCTCTCTGATCTGATCTTCTGATCTGATACCATGTAAAAATTCCTTGAATGCAACAACTGGAGTTCAATTTTCTAACTGTTCGCAGTTTATTTGTCTTCTGATTTATTATTTGGCATAACAATTAAATCATTGATGCATTCTTCACAATAAAATAATTGCATAAATATAAAATACAGAATTGAGAAATAGATGCACACACAAAAATAACAATGTTGTTTTTGGACAATTTTCCTTGGTAAAACCCCGAAGGGAAAACCAATGCAGTAGATGAGGGTTTTATTATTTTTGACCACTACGTGTCAACGACCCATAGCAGTACACCCCCTTTTTTTGCAAAAGGGATAGCACCTGATCGATGTGTCTGTGCCGTTAAATTATTCTCATCAGCCTGATCATCATGTTATAATGTAAACCCACTCTGCATGTATATGATGTAAATAATCTCAGCAGATCCGTGTCATGTATGTAATTGCTTAGGTAAACCTAATTTTCTGGTGACGATCTACATTCTGGGAGGTTTTTTGTTCCACTGATCCATTCTCGAATGGTCGGCAGAGTTTTCCTTCAGTCTTACCCCAAAGCCAGAATGGATTTTGTCATTGGGATCTTAGGCGAGACCTAGTGTCTAGATCGAGTCTATGTAAAAGTGATTTGGGAATAATCCTAACTATTTGGTTAGGGTATTTTATTATAAATTGCTTGGTCTGCTGGATTATATTTGTGTCGCAGAAATGGGTAGTCTATGAGGGTCTTTACAAATAGGTTTTCCCCCTTGTGATGTAAAAAAATAAGAAAATCATGATGTAAATTGTCTTGAGGGTTGGAAACATAGTTTATCCCCTCATAGGTTTTAAATTTTTTTGGCAAAAAATTAATTAAAATTCTAAGCCAGAAATTTAATTAATTCTGGGTCCTAGGTAAATTAAAATTCTCCAAAAGCAAAATTCGTCAGTTCTTAAAAATTTGATTTTAAGAGGCCCAGGGTTAAGGTAAATTAATTATTGTAATAAATTTTAAACCTTTGATCCCTGATGTTAATTCAAAGTGAAAATTTTGGAGAAATTAACTCAAAAATTTAATTTTTGAGTTAATTAAAATACATTTAATTGATAAATTCGAATTTCCTCAAGATTTAAATATTTCGACAGATGAGATTAAAAGAAATTTTAATCTTCATCAATGGTCGAGATTGCTTTGACGAGGATCACTCGAACTAGCCATTAGAGGATTTATCTTTAAATAGGAAGTCATTTGTCATTCGATCTATCCAATCTCTGAGTTGTGTGCTAAGCAAAAACACTTCGTGTAATTTTTCTTGGATAATAAAGAAAGACCTTGGGGTTAAATTTCACTAGTATTACTCTTCATGGAAACACTGTAAGATGTGTTGTTTTCATGCGCAATTTTTTTTAAGCCATTGATGATAGCTTCTAAAGAGTGATTTGAGTATAGGTATCTTGCTCAGTCGCCGGGGTTTAAATGATAATTTGAATTTTGAATGTAATAACATGTATCTTTATTTGTCTAAATTTTATCATCATTTTCTCGTTCTATTTTAATGGCTGCATTGAGTTTTGCAGGAAAATCTTGATTTTTAGATCCTCGGGCCTTAGGGGAAGTTTTCAGTTGGATCAACCAACTTCCGTTCTGTGTTTTCTGAAGAGCCCAACAACATTAGCTCCAGGCTTATCATAAGATTTTATGTGTGATATACGAAGAGTTTTGAGCTTAAGCACCTCCTTTAAAATTTAAAAAATTTAATTTTTGTATGAGAAATTGATAGATCTGGCTGTTGAAAGCCTTAGATTATTAGATTTGGGGGCGGAGTTGGACTCATACTCCTCAGATCTGATAGATCTACCATTTTTGTACATAGATCTGTAATTTTTGTATTTTGTTTTTTTCCGACTTGGGTTTCTAGGGTTTTATTTTTTATTTTTTGTATATATGGGTTTTGGGTGTTTTTGTTTTCAGGTACATGTTGCAGATTTGAAAGAGAAGTTTGATTTGAAGTCAGATCTAGGCCCTGGAGGGTAAGATCTCGTCTCAATACCATTTTGTAGGGGCATTATTTTGCAGTCCAAGGGTTTGGATTTTTTTTTTGTTTGTTCTTTGTTTTTTGTGAAATCTGGAAAATTTTCATAACGATTTCATTGATAAATCTGAAGCATAAAAAATGTATTGATGTAATATTCGTTGTTTTGGGTTTATTTTAGGTTTTTTAAAAGCTACCATTCGTTGCCTGGAGCTGCTGTCTGGGTTTTTTCTCCTTGCTGTAAAAAATTCTCGAATTTTATCTGTTGCTTGAGGTCTTCATTTTGTTTGTTTGTTTTGTTGTTGTTGTTTGCTTGTGTTTTCCTTTTGGCTGCATCTCCCTTCCACACAGTGCTTCCCTCTTCTCTATGCCAACTTGTTGCCTCTTCGAAAATCCTCCATTCCCCTTGCTACATTAAACCTCTCCCTCACTCGCAACTACAACTCTCGTGCTCCTCCCTGTGGCTTGAGCTCCCTTTTCGCTGTGTTTTCTGCAAACCCTCTGCCCAGTCCTCCTCCCTTCCACGCTTCTGCTGCGTCATTCCACAAACCTACAACTATAGCTCCCTTATCCCATCTGCAACCTCCTCTTGCTGCCATCTACATATGCATTTGCCCCTCCGTCCAAAGTTGCAAGCCCGCAACTCCTCATCCTTCCCTTGTGCTGCAAGCGTCAGTCTCCTATCCATCAAACGAGCTCGAATTTCTTGCTGCCGTCAAAACCTGCATAAACCACAAAACAAACACACTTCGACTTTTTACTTCACTTGTATGCGTGAGTTAGGGTTAGGCCTTTTATCTTTTCCTTTTTTTTAATGCAATTTGATTTCATTTTTTTTAACTAAACTTCGGTCAAATTCATTATAGTTTAGATTTCAATTTTGTTTTGTTTTGGTTATTGTTTTTTGAATTTTCTTTTTTTTTATTCATTTTAATTTGATTTTAATTTTGTTTTACGTTTTACATTTTTTTATTTTATTTATGATTTTGATTTGTTTTTTTTCATTTGAAAAACATTAAAAACAATAATTTTATTTTTTATTTTATTTTATTTTATTTAATTTTTTAATTTTAATTTTAATTTTTTAATTTATTTGATGACTTTAGAATGAAATAAATTAAAGGTGGATCTGCGCTTTCACATTAAATATTTTTAATGTGGCCTATGGCCGATAAAAAATTTAATTTATTAACCCTTTGATTTAGTTTGATTTCTTCATTTACCACATTAAAATTAATTGCCTAAGGACTAATTAATTTGTTAAACTAAAGTTCCTTGGTGTTAAGTGCAAAATCTTAATTTTTGTGATTTCTCTATTGTCAAGGGCGATAAATGTTTTAAAAAATCATATTGACTGTTGGAGAAAGATAAATTTTGCTAGATTATCCTGCATGCTAAAGTCGTGAGCATTTTTATTCATGATCGTCACATTGCCACATTATAAATTGCTCTGGGTAACTTGTTTCTGTTTAGTCTATGGTTAATTCAGTACAAAGACACTGGTCTATAATCATTTTTTTGTGGTTGTGTTTTATTTAATATATCTATCTTAGTTAACCAAGATTTGTTCTAAATTCATCAAGTCGTTCATCCTTAAAATCTCCTAGAGCTTGTGTTCCACAGATTATCTTCATCCATTCACCTTAGGGACTACCCCTTGACTTGTCTAGGAGAGAGTCTAAACGGAGTGAGTAAGGATTAGAGTGACAATCTTTACTTTGAGCATTGTCATGGTGCCTAGACACTTTGTGCGACAACAATTATTATGCAACAACTTGAGAGAAATATTACAACCGATTTCCCAACTGGGAAACCTCCGGAAATCTACTGGGAAAATATTTGGAAGACAATCTTGTCTTCCTCTATAATCAACTCGATCACTCGTAGCCTGCTCACACCTCCTCCCGGCCACTTGCATCGCAACCCAAAAATGCACACTGCTTGGTTGAATAAAACAGTACAGCCCCAGAATTGCCTCCAAGTGAGACGTCTCATCTACGAGATCCTAAAGACACATAATTGTTGGCTCCATTAGAACAACGTATTTACTTTCTTAAGGAAGAAATGTCAATGATTGAAGCTTGACTAAAAAACATACACCATGAGTTTACATTGCTGAAGATGGATTTGCGGGAACTAGATCAACTTAGTTCTAAAAACCAACATAATGTGTAGAATTTACCATAGTCTCTGTTAGGATTCCAAGAAACTCTCCTAGGTTGTAGCTCGGAGATGCCTGGTAACATATAAATTCAACTATTGTTGCGAGGTTTAATGGAAGGAATGATGGTTTGGTTCAAGCTAGATAACCACTTCTACTCTGTTTCACTCTAGACATGCATGGACACCCTCAGACTACAAGGCTTTAGACCACCAATGCTCACAGTTTAGGTATTAGGTGAATATGGAGAATACTAACCACACCAGCAGATACTCAAGACCATGTGATGGCTGGCTGCAACTAGTACAGAAACTTGCAAATCTAATCTATTAATGCAAAGACAGGATGACAACTCTCCTGCATTAGATAGAAAGAAACCCGAGTAACCTATTATGTGATGCATTCAACATCCCAACACAAAGATAAGATGACAATTATCTAGTGCTAAACATTAAGAGATCAAGAACACAACACATCAGGTACAAGCTTAGAATAGAGGAAAATGGATAGTGAGCAAGTAACAACAAAAAAAGCTTGTATTGCTGAAAATGAAGATGAGACACTGCAAGTGACAAAGTGTCTACAGTCTCCAGAAGTTGAACCTTACATCAAATGCCAACCCTTATTACATATTTCTTCTGGATATTTATAATTTTACATTACAATGGCCCCTGGCCGTTTAGGTATGGAGGGGTCTTAATTGCACCAACTGTATTTAAATTGTCTAATGGAGTTTCTGACCAAGGTTGCTTGCTTCAGTGTGTGAAACTGCTTTGTACAACTGCTGCGCTGTCCTTTAGGCGGTTAGAATGCTCGTAGCAGTGAAGTCCATGATTGATAAATTCTGTTACAAAGTCGTGCTGTCCTTTTCTCCTTTCGGCCATGCTTTTTGTTTAATGTGGTTGTTGGGGTCTGAGTATTGTCAGTGAAGCAGAGTGGGTTATCTCCTTCCTCAGTCAACAGAATGGACGTAGGACGTAGGGTGCATGGGTAGGTGGACAGTTGGGATGAGCGAGAGGTATGACCGTTGGATCGGGGAGATGAATGGCGGAGATGGCTCGGTGAAGGCTATCGGCCGAAGTGGGAGCGGGGTGTGTTAGGGCCGTTGGATCTTCAGTGGACAGATCGGGCGGTCATCGAGTGATGGAGTTGCACGGGTGCTAATGGGTGAGGGTGGTTTACTTGGGTGGTAATGGTTTTCATCGCACCACTTTCGGGCGTTAAGTGGTAAATGCCCGAGGCCGAGCGATTCCACTCAATGATCGATACGTAGCAGTGGATGAGAGAGAAAAACCGCTCTCATCGCGCGCTATCGCTGGATCAAGTTGCTCGTGCGATATGTGCGAAGGCCGTTAGATCTCGATGGAGATGATCTGACGGTGGAAAGTGGTCGAGCGGGTCGCCTTTATCGGGCGCGATGTGAGCCATTGGATTAGCGGGCGCTGATCAACGGTGGGGATGCGGTGTGATGGGTTATGAGCGTGCAAGGCCTATGGATAAGGTTTTATGGTTAGTTTAGCTTTGCACTTAGGGCTGAGGCCAAAGGGAATTTTGTCGGATTTAGAAGGTTCGTTTAGGGAATGGGGAAGGTTAACGGTAAGAGGGGTGAGGGAAGAAAGGGAAAAGTGACCAATGTAAGCCCCTCTTGAGACAGGACCAAACAGACCAGGCCTCTCTCTAAAATTAAAAAGTTAGTGCTGCATAGTAGAGCTAACACTGGCTCCTTCTGGGGATGAAATCCTCCCTGCGAGGTTTCAAGAACCGTAAACCACTGCCTTTACAGTAAACAACAAGATTAAATCTACTACATAGTGTTCCATTGGGCATGGAGTCTAACTAGTATGAAATAAAAGCTTGAAAACAACATTTTTACAATACCAAGGCTTAAAAGCCTTAACTGAAATAAAGTTGGAAGAACAACCCATTGACTGGGCCATCAAAAACATATCCTCCTTCGTTTAAAGCATTCCTTTTGAGAAAATAACCATTACACTGAAAATTGATCCTTTTTACCTTTCTATGAAAGGTTTCTTTCTCTTGGTCAATGTTCATGTCAACCAATTCATCAAAGACTTGTAAAAGCCTATTGATTTGATCCTTTACTTCAAAAACTTTCAGCATTTGGTATTATTAGTCAGAGATGGTCTATATTTTACCTCATCTCTGTATGCGTTCAGCCTTGGATGTTTTGTTTGGACGGTTTTGTACACCTGCTGAATGATAAGGTCTGCTTCATACTTTGCTGTGTCATTTGTGACCTGAAAAGTTAATATGAAGGATGAACCAATGCATTCTTGTGTGGGGGACACAAGGACTTCACCTGTTCCTGCAGTTTCCTTAGAACAAGCCCCATCAAAGAAGGTGTCCCAAATCTGTGGGCCTTCTTCCTCTATGATCTGGCAAACTGCCTTTTCAGGTTGTGTGGAGGCCAACTGGGCAGGCTTCGTAATATCAAGATTGAGCTTATCCATGTTAGCCTTGGGCATTGAATTATGGCTGGCTCCAGTGCCTAGGGGGCAATTATGAGGGATTTTATCTTGAACAGAAAGAGGAACATAAGATGATGGGGAGCTCACTTCACATTTTTTGATCACTAGGCTGAGAATAACAACTGGTTGGTCATTTTGCAAATTCACATAGTCAGTGGAAGCTTGGATGGTTTTAGGCTCAAGATTCTCAAGGATAGATTTCTTTAGGGACTCATTCTTCACTGGTTCAATCAGAGGCATGGGTATTCTTGGCTTTTGAATTTCTGATTGAAAATTGAAAGAAGAGGGAGAACTCTCAAGGCCTCTTACCTCTATGGATGGAACTTTGAGGATGATGGGATCAACTACTGGTTGCTTCTGCTGATTAGCTTGTTGTTCTGCAGGGACAACAACTTTATGAACAAGAGTTTTTTTGACATTATTCATCATAGACCTCGGATTATATATCTGTTGATCTCCAATTTGCATAACAGCTTCTCTGTCCCACTCTTGGCTGATCCGGTCATTGAATAATGACTTTTTGTAGGCAGCTTTGGTTAAAAAGGGGCATTGCCCTTATCTTCCATATTGTGGATCTCATCCTCTTCTTCAAACAGCTCTTCTTCCATGATTGTATTATGAAAAAGGGTTTTCACCCTTCGGTCTTCATTTGCATCTTTGTTTCTTTGCAAAATCTGCAACTGATCATTTTCCCTTCTATATGGATTTGGTCTTGGAGAAGCAAAGGTACTAGGAAGCCTTTCTT
Organism: Pinus taeda; assembly: GCA_000404065.3. Taxonomy (NCBI): domain Eukaryota; kingdom Viridiplantae; phylum Streptophyta; class Pinopsida; order Pinales; family Pinaceae; genus Pinus; species Pinus taeda. The sequence goes on along the minus strand of APFE031707740.1, from coordinate 173,672 downwards.
TAACTGAATCCTGCTCAAGCCTCAGCTTGGACATTTCGGAGGCCAAAGACTCTAACATCTTGGCCATCTTATCTATTTTGGGGTTTGAAGATGATGAAGGCTCATTCCTCTGTCTCCTTCGATCAACATGTCCTTTGAGTTTCTCTGCAACCATGATATTGGATTCCACCTCCAAGGCTGCATCTTGCATTTCGGCTAGAGAAGCACATCTTCTCTCTCTTAATAGCAGGCAGAAATCAGAATTAAAGGCATTAGCATAGGTGAGTTTGGCAGAGGTGGGGGTAGGCTTCACTTCAGCTGGTATCTTGCTATACATACAATTGAATCTTTTATTAAAATCAGACAATGACTCCCCATTTTCCCTTTTCAGGTTGCCAAGCTCAGTATGGTAGTATAGCAGGTCTTTTTTATCTCCCTAATGCTTTAAAAACACATCATCTAATGCTTCAATGTCTGCTATAGACCTAGGGGTCAGCTCTCTGAACCACTTTCTAGCCTCTCCATCAAGGCTTTGAACAAATACTCTCATCCACACATCATTTTCACTGATATCTAGTTATCAGCATAGCTATAAAAAGACTCAAGGTGTTCTTCAGCTGTTACTCCCTCTGTACCAGTGAACTTAGGCATGTATTTATGATATTCTCCTACAGGCATGGCATTCAAAGGAATAGGCAGGACCAGGGGTCCATACCTAGCAGCTATGGTTCTTTCCATTTTTGTGGGTGCTTGTGGGCTTGCCATGACTGGGGTAGATGGAAGGGTACTGGCAGTTTGGATGATAGAAAGCTGAGAAATGAATGACAGGGCTGAAGGAAACTGATGGACAAGAGTGGAGGTTTCCTTTGGGCTGAGATCCAAAGGAGGACTTAAAGAAATGGGAGCTTTATGATTCTCTGAAAATATTTCCTCACTGCTATTACGAGAGACTATATTTTCAACATGTAGATGCTCTGTTACAACCTTTCTTGCAGAGATACATAAGATTGTTTAGGCTTACTTGATCCTGATGCTCCTTTTCGTGATATCTTGCTTTGCTTGACAATCTTCTCAGGGTCAGGCACTGGGTCAACTGATGATTTCTGAGGATTTCACCGAGTATGTCTCATAAACTGAGTCAGAGTTGTGATGTGGAGTCGCCAAAAGGTTAGTCCTCCAGTAGAGTCGTCAGATAGATGATTACAACCAAAAATGTGTCCAGATTTTGTCTATCATCAAAGATGGATCTATGTCGTTCTCCCAGGGAAGCTGAGCTTCAATCTCCTCTCCCCGGCAACAATGCCGATTATGTTAGGATTCCAAGAAACTCTCCTAGGTTGTAGCTCGGAGATGATTGGTAACATGTAAATTCAACTATTGTTGCAAGGTTTAATGGAAGGAATGATGGTTTGGTTCAAGCCAGATAACCACTTGTACTCTGTTTCACTCTAGACATGCATAAACACCCTCAGACTACAAGGCTTTAGACCACCAATGCTCACAGTTTAGGTATTAGGTGAATATGGAGAATACTAACTACACCAGTTGATACACAAGACCATGTGATGGCCGGCTGCAACTAGTACAGAACCCTGCAAATCTAATCTATTAATGCAAAGACAGGATGACAACTCTTCTGCATTAGATAGAAAGAAACCTGAGTAACCTATTCTGTGATGCATTCAACATTCCAACACAGAGATAAGATGATAGTTATCTAGTGTTAAACATTAAGAGATCAAGAACGTAGCACATCAGTTACAAGCTTAGAACAGAGGAAAATGGACAGTGAGCAAGTAACAACAAAAGAAGCTTGTATCGCTGAAAATGAATATGAGACGCTGCAAGCGACAAAGTGTCTACAGTCTTCAGAAGTTGAACCTTACATCAAATGCCAACCCTTATTACGTCTTTCTTCTGGATATTTATAATTTTACATTACAATGGCCCTTGGCCGTTTAGGTATGGAGGGGTCTTAATTGACCACCAACTGCATTTAACTGCATGATGGACTTTCTGACCGAGGTTGCTTGCTTCACTGTGTAAAATTGATCTGTATAACTGCTGTGCTGTCCTTTAGGCGGTTGGAATGCTCGCAGCAGTGAAGTCCATGACTGATAAATTCTGTTATAGAGTCGTGCTATGTCCTTTTCTCCTTTCGGCCATGCTTTCTCTTTAATGTGGTTGTTGGGGTCTGACTGTTGTCAGTCAAGCAGAGCGAGTTATCTCCTTCCTCGGGCAACAGAATGGACGTAGGACGTAGGGTGCATGGGTAGGTGGATAGTTGGGATGAGCGAGAGGGATGACTGTCGGATCTAGGAGATGAATGGCGGAGATGGCTCGGTGAAGGCTATCGGCCAAAGTGGGAGTGGGGTGTGTCAGGGCCGTTGGATCTTCAGTGGACAGATCGGGCGGTCATCGGGCGATGGAGCTGCATGGGCGCTAACGGGTGAGGGTGGTTTACTTGGGCGGTAACGATTTTCATCGCGCCACTTTCGGGCGCTAAGTGGTAAATGCCCAGGGTCGAGCGATTCCACTAAATGATTGACACGTAGCAGCGGATGAGGGAGAAAAACTACTCTCATTGTGCGTTATCGCTCGATCAAGTTGCCCATGCGATATGTGCGAAGGCCGTCAGATCTCGATGGGGATGATCTGACGGTGGAAAGTGGTTGAGCGGGTCGCCTTTACCGGGCGTGATGTGAGCTGTTGGATTAGCGGGGGCTGATCAACGGTGGGGATGCGACGCGATGGGTTACGAGCGTGCAAGGTCTATGGATAAGGTTTTATGGTTAGTTTAGCTTTGCGCTTAGGGCTGAGGCCGAAGGGAATTTTATCGAATTTAGAAGGTTCGTTTAGGGAATGGGGAAGGTTAACAGTAAGAGGGGTGAGGGAAGAAAGGGAAAAGTGACCAATGTAAGCCCCTCTTGGGACACGACCAAATAGACCAGGTCTCTCTCTGACATTAAAAAGTTAGTGTTGCATAGCAGAGCTAACAGTCTCCTTGTTTGATGCTTGAGTGTTCCCTCCAGAGTCCATATTCAGGCAATTGTATGACAGATCCAGAGACCAATTTGGACAATATCACTGATTCACCCTCTCTCCTCAATTTCGTTAACAGTAACTCGATACCCAGGGAGATAAATCAACCCCCACATTAATTGGTTCGGCCTATAGTTTAGCCGGTATGGGGGATGGATTTGGCCATGCTCAATCTTGCCTAACAATTGGGGCACATCTCCCATCCAAGCTAGTCATAACAGAGTTAGTAATATATAATCAAATGAATAATCCTTTCAATCAATGTATTCAAAGCATAACTTTGTTTCTTGACTAACCTTGTCTTGAGAGATCCTCCTTCTTTCAAATGTTTTCCCTAGTCAAGACGATAGAGGGAGAAAGGTGATTAGTATTTAATATAATCAAAACTGAATGAGTACATGCACCCAAAACTGAAAAGACATGAAATACTTATCTTTGAGAGTAGTTGGGAGCTCCCTCCAAAGCTTGAGGGAAACCTACAAACTTCCAACCGTTGAGACCTGCAGCAAATGCACTCTAAGAAGGTGGCAATCCTAATAGAGCAGTGATCACTAGTTTGTTGAAGTTTCTAAGTCTACCAGTTAGAAACCCTCCATGCACTTTACTGATTTATTTCCACCTACTTGTTCCGTTACTTAACAAGCTATTTACAATGTAAATACTGAGAATAAACACTAGTGCATGCTCAACATATTACAGATCATCAACTGAAGGGAACTGAAACAAGCACACAAAATGACACCGTTATTTTTGGACCAATGTCCCCGGAAAAACCCAATGTAGGAAAATCGATGCAGCTATCTGAGGGTTTTCTTATTAAGCAATTTCAGAGTACAATTTGGGTACCAAATCCGGCTTACCCAACAGGGAATTTCCTTGGCAATAGTACCTCTCAGTCTGAGACAAATGTCCCGGCTGAAACCTCGGATAAACCTTCCGGTAGCTCCTTAGCTCCAATCTGTCCCAGAAACCCCACCGTCTGCCTTTCTGGATTGCGTTAGCCTCTCTCTACCTAGTGCTGGCCCTGCGTCACCCTTAGGAGGCCCTGCGTCAGCAATGCTGGCCTCTCTAAAGCATTGCGCAACTCTTGGCTGGCTCTGTGTGACCCTACGTGAGCCCTAGCTGCTACTGCGTCACTCTTTCTGGCTCTTGCGTTGATCTTCCGGCACTATCTCTGCCTCTTTGTCTCTATGTACTCAATGCCCCCAGTTGCAACTCCGATCACTGATTCTATCTCTCTTAGCAAATCCCGCTCTAGAGAATAGAATGACTGATCATCTGGTGTGCTCTCCAAGTGACCCTCAAGCCTCCTCTTATACTTTTCTCGTTGACATATCAACGGTCGAGATAATTCCCTAATCAACGACTAGATTAAGATCTGGCTTGATCCATGTCTTTTGGACCATTCTAACACAATTTTATATTAATCCACATTAATATTTTAATTCCCTAAGTTTAGACTTAGGGACTCCATTAAAAATATTAATTATTTTAATATTTCTTGAATTGTTTAGAATTTGCCAGATCTCATGTGCCCCAACCTCTCCACCAAATTTCGTTGCTAGAGCACATCCGATGTTGCCACAAATCAAAATTCCCTCTTAGCGAGGACTATGCTCTAATAATACTCCTCACTGAGCATTACTTTGATCATCTGGCATCAGTCCTTGTGCTGATGTTAGGCCTGCTGCCTACCATCCTCTGCACTGTTGCATCTTGTATTGCTACCCATGGCCCTGCCACTGCCACTGCTGCATCCGTACTACGACTCCCTCTTCATCCGTGCTGATGCTGGTCCTTTCTCCCAACACTGCATCCGTACTGCAGTTACTCTCATCATGCTGCATTGTGTTGCTCACTGTTGCACTGCAACTCAGTTACTGAGAAGTAAGTAACTGATCTCCCAACTCTGACCTCTCTGTTGGGCTAGAGACCCTCCTGATGCTGAAGCTCCCTTTGTCATTGACAAGTGCTCCCTCTCTGACCTCTGCGCCGCTGCAACAACTCCTTGCATCTCGCATCGTTGCACCCCTCTGTGCCATCCTGCACTGGTGCAACACTCCCGTGCCTCTCGCACTGCTGCAGCCTGCTAGCCTCACGTTGCCTCGGGACTCCTGCACTGTAGCTCTCTTTGTTGCTCCATCCGCATCTGTCTCTACCCACATCAGCCAGTCCTGCTACTCCTCTTCAGGGCTCTTGTAGCAAGGTCTAATCCAAGATGTTGGGTACCTCGAGGATCCTGCCCTTCATTGCCTGTAGTCTGCCTGACTATAGCTCGATGTCTCCCCACTTCTGCTCAAGTGGTGCGTGTGCACTCATGGCACAATCATCGTCTGTCTCCACTTCCTTCTCTGCCCTTGCTGGCGCTGCCTTAGTCTCGGAAGACTCCCTTACTCTTCTTCCTTGGACACTGGGTCGCATAATGACCTAGCTCCCCACAGTGGAAGCGCTTGATCTTGGAGAGATTCTTCTTCTTCCGCTTTTCTTGCTTTCCCTCAGATGCTAAGGCAACATCTTCCTCCTCTTCCTTTTTGACTCTGATCCCCTTAATGCTGCTTCCCGCCTTTGACTGCCGTCTGATCTCTTCTTGGCGAAGAGAGCTGCCCACATCTCATCCCAAGGTTGAAGTGTCCCTCTGCCCAGTATACTCTGGACAAATACCTCCCAATCTTCTAAGACTGCATTCATGGCTATCCTCACCATCAATTCCTGATCCGGCGTGGCTTCTATGGCAGTCAACTAATCTCGGATCTCATTCAATCCTTCGAGGAAGGTGTCAATTGGTTCTCCCTTCTTCATCTGATATGACCTCAATTGATTTTCTAGTAACATTCTTCTCTACACAAAAGTATGCTGGTACAATTTTTTTAGGGCCTTCCACATATCATTTGCTGTTTCCTTCTCGGCAATGTGTGGTACTACATGGTCCTTGACCTTGTCAAGGATGATGCTCTTGGCCCTCACCATTGCCTCCTCGTACTTGTCGTTCTTAGTTGGGTCGACTGGGATAGCTATCGTCTTCAAGGCGAAGTGCAAGACACGATTTCTGTCAAGTACGGATAAGATTCTGGCCTTTCAGATTGCGAAGTTTGACGCTCTGTCTAGCCTATCCTGGTCTCTTACTCTGTGTAGTGCCATGATGCTCTTCTACTTCCCTCCTGGAAGTTCTCGATGTGACTCCCTCTGAGTCTCGATTTCCCTCCTGGAAATCCTTCTCTCGATGTCGAGATGCCCCCTACTTTGATCGTCTGTGCAACTACATCACTGATTCGGATTTCTCGGCTAGAAACCCTCGGTAGGGACTCCCTCCTCTTGGCCTTGCCCTATCAAGTACTGTTCTGACTACAATACCTCACCAGCTCCACTCTGTAACTTTCCCATAGCCTCCTAAACCCCAACAACCTGAAGGTGAGAGCTCCTAGGTTCTGCGCAATCCCAGCACCAACAACCCTGCCTCCTCAGCCAACTGCGTCAACCCTCCTAGCTTCTGTGTGGTTCTGCGTGAGTCTCCCTTTGCCTCCCTTAGCCTCTGCGCTGCCTCTTCCTGTCTCACCCTTGATGACGCAGGCACTGTGTCACCTTTCCATTGTTGCTACTATACTAGAAACAACTTCTGTCACTCAGGACAACTATTGTTGCTACTCTACTAGAAACAACTTCTGTCACTCAGGACAACTATTTTCTTCTGCTATTGCTCTGCTCAACTGATGTTCTCAGTTCTCCTGTGATCTGCAACCACGCTCTGATACCATGTTGAAGTTTCTAAGTCTACCAGTTAGAAACCCTTCATGCACTTTACTGATTTATTCCTACCTACTTGTTATGTTACTTAACAAGTTATTTACAATGTAAATACTGAAAACAAACACTAGTGCATGCTCAACATATTATAGATCATCAAACGAAGGAAACAGAAACAAGCATACAAAACGACACTGTTATTTTTGGAACAATGTCCCCGGAAAAACCCAATGCGGGAAAACCGATGCAGCTATCTGAGGGTTTTCTTATTAAGCAATTTCAGAGTACAATCTGGGTGCCAAATCCGGCTTACTCAATAGAGAATTTCCTTGGCAGTAGTATCTCTCAGTCTGAGACAAATGTCCCGACTGAAACCTCGGATAAACTTTCTAGTAGCTCCTTAGCTCCAATCTGCCCCAGAAACCCCAACGTTTGTCTTTCTGGACTGCGTCAGCCTCTCTCTGCCCAGCGTTGGCCCTGCGTCACACTGAATGGGCCTGCGTCAGCCTCAGGAGGCCCTGCGTCAGCCTTCTGGCCCTTTGTGTTAGCAATGCTGGCCTCTTTGAAGCATTACGCAACTCTTGGCTGCCTCTGCGTGGCCTTGCGTGAGCCCGGGCTGCTTCTGCATCACTCGCTCTGGCTCCTGCGTTGATCTTCCGGCACTATTTCTGCCTCTCCGCCTCTCTGTACTTAGTGCCCCCTAGCTGCAACTCCAATCACTGATTCTATCTCTCTTAGCAAACCCTGCTCTAGAGAATAGAATGATTGATCATTTGGTGTGCTCTCCAAGTGATTCACAAGCCTCCTCCTATAATTTTCTTGTTGACATATCAGCGACCGAGATTAAGTCCCTAATCAACGATTAAGATTAGATCTGGCTTAATCCATGTTTTTTGGACCATTCTTACACAATTTTATATTAATCCACATTAATATTTTAATTTCCCTAAGTTTAGACGGACTCCATTAAAAATATTAATTATCTTAATATTTCCTGAACTGTTTAGAATCTGCCCAAACCCTTTCTGGGTATTGGAGATCTCATGTGCCGCAGCCTCTCCACCAAATTTCATGGCTAGAGCACATTCGATGCTACCACAAATCAACACAGTTCTTTGTCTGGAACAATCTCATTGATGGCCAAAAGATCATCTCTGAGTCTAGCTATCTTCACAAAGAAGGTTGCCACAATATCTTCTCTAGTCATTTTCATAGTTCTCAGCTCATTCTTCAAACTTGGTACTTGACCAATGTTCTTAATAGTGAACAACTTCGACAAGAGTTCATACATCTCCTGAGCATGATCGATGTTAACTATAAATAGGACAAGATTTTATCCCTTTTACCATTAGAGTCGTAGCCACTAATTCTAGATCCTTGAATTTCGCTTTGTTGGCATCACTGACTTCTTTTGTAGGTTTCTTTACATTTCCTTTTACCAAATCCAACACCTTGTTCTTCTCGAGGATTAGGTCAATCCTCTTCTTCCAGGATTTGAAGTTAGATGCTCCTTCCAGCTTGTTCTCACCCTTGATAGAGTTAGACATCTTCTTTGAATATGATAGACTTCTTTCTTGAGATAGTGCCTATGAATGGATCTTCCTTTTTCTTCATTCTTCACCAAAGCTCTGATACCATGTTGGAAAATCAGAAAGGCAGTAAAGATTTTCTCGATCTTGATAATTATTTGTGATGTTTCTTATTATTACGATTCTTAATATCTTCTTTCTTTAGTTCATCAAGCAATTACCAAAAGTAGTAGTACATAAAACAATGGACACAAGATGTAGGCACATGCCAGGGTCAAACCCCCCTTGAAGGTAAAACCCAGTCAAAGTAATTCTTCCTTTCAATAGTATTCTTTGAGACTCTTCACCCTAGACCCGTTGAAGAATCTAGGGCAAATAGAATTAAGATGATTCTTCTTATCATGATAACAATTTGTGAAGTATTTAAGCAATATATATTAGCTCGATCTTTCTTTCATTAGTATTGTGTGTTTTCACTTCATCAAACTGCTGCCAAAAACAAAAGAGACAAGAACACAAGTATTTGGCTTTCTGCCAAGGCCAAAACCTCTCCCTCTTGGAGAGGAAAACCCATGCAAAATTATTCTTATAGAGATTCCATTAACGAATACCAAGACCATGACTCTTGAGACATTTTGCCTCTACAAGACCATGAAATCAATCCTCTTCCTTTAACATTGCTGAGATCATCATGATTGCTGCACCATTGACGCTGTCATTGAGATCTTCTAATATCTGCTCCATGGCTGATCTTTGATATTGCTACTGAGGTGATCTCTGCACCATTCTTCAAGATTATGATCTTTCATAACTAGATCATGACAACATCTAGAGTTGATGTGCTACATCATGAGATCATGAGACTGTTTATCCTTGTCATCATTATCACAACTCCCTTCTTTATGACAAGGCTGTAACTATCATGGTTTCTTACTACTCCCTTTGAGTATACCGAGACTGCATCTCTTGTCTTGATTGTCACTTCTTAGATTGCAGTAGACATAGTCATCACAGAAATTCTCTTCAATGTGATTATATGCTGAGACTGAGATAATACCTTTAGGATCACTGTGATTTCTATTAGGCCGTGACAGTAAGGACAACAAGGATTCTGAAGTTTACATTGATTGTTCATGAAGTAGATCCATTGAGATCTACTTTCCATCTAGGCTGAGAATACATGTATATCATATATATATATATATATGATGAGGCAGATTCATTCACATGTATGTCGCAAGGGAGATCTTTGCTCCATCTTCCATGCGAGATTCATCTTCAAGTATGCCGAGATAAGATATAGCCCAGATCTTAAGTCAATGCGAAGTCTGCCAAGACTTCTCCTTGTCATGCAAGGTTAGTCTATCTTTGATGCCGAGATTGTCATCATGAAGATCAGGTCTATGAGCAGAATGTGTTGAGCCGAGACTTTAACTCACTGCTGCGTTCCCATCCGAAGTTATTTCTGCTCCATACAACTGAGATCATGACTGCACCTAAACCCCAAACGAGGTGCATTCAAACCCTACTGCGGCTCTGCTCCTATATGTGGAATTTTAGAGGCATATGAAATTTTCCTTGTGTCATTTGCACTGACCCTTAGTGGGTATTTATAGTAGCGTGTGCTCTTAATTTGAGCTGACTTGAACTTATGAACCGACATGTCTTTATGCTACGCTGACATGACTTCCATTTATACATTTAATTCATTTTTGGAGCCGACATTAGGATTCTTTTGATGCTTTGCTTGCAGACTTCGATAGGCTTGCTTTTGAGGTATTGATCTTGGTCTTGGAGGGTTGTTACACAACTTTGAGGATATGAATACATTTTCATAAACTCATGAAGAGTTTCTATACACATGACATGATTCTTTACCATATAAATAAATCCTAAAGACATCAAGAAGAAGGCTTTCATCTAGTGAGACTTCTTGCTTGTGAAACCCATGTAGCAAGGCATAAAAATAATTTATTTCCATTTATTACATCGTTTACAAAGATCATGTCATTATGAAGACCGAACCTAGTTATACTTTCTTTAACACTCCCTCTTAACTAAGGAGGTATTCATAATGGTAGTTGGTCATTCTCAATGTGAAGAATTTCTCATAAGAAGAATTGGATTTGCAATCCATTTGTTATAGCATCATTTCAACCATCATTATTTCCATATAGCAAGGCCTTGACTAACAACTCTATCTCTCAAATAGATCAGAGCACACAATGTTGGTGAGACCAATGACTAATAGAAACACATCATCATTGTCTCTCTTAGGGTCATACCCACCCGGGTGTTCTCCGAGTATGCCCTACTAGGACTATTCTCATCTTGGGTTCCCAGCGCTCAAGAATATCGGTCCTCTTGCCCACTCTTGTCTTGGATGCCCTACCACATCCTCAAAGAGTGTCCGATACTAGATGATTACACAATTCTCCATTCTTTCTTCCAAACTGAAGACAAGAATGTTGTGTCTAACTCTCCCTTTTAACCAGGGATGAGTTCCAAGTTTCTCTTCACTTCGAAACTTGCTTTAGTTCCTTTTACTTATAGGAACCTCCCAGAGCTCCCTCTTACCCAAGGACTCTATCATCAGAACTTTATAGGGTCTTCTAGTTGACTGACGATCCAAGACTTCAATGTCATCAATTTCTTCACGTGTAGGGTTCAGCCATCCATCACTTTCCTCCGTCGTGTCATTCCTTCTTTCCCGGAAGTATCCTCCTTGGCTTTGCATCTGGGGCTTCCTTCATAAGGCCATCTATCTTCACCCTTTTCTTCAATGGTGATTTACAAGGTACATAGTTGTGACATCCTTCACAACTCTCCTTACCTTGGTCCTGCATACATACCCAGTCTTTTCCAAGAGGTCAGACATCAAAAACAAATCACATGTTACCTTTTGGTGATGGCCTTCTATTAATGACATCTTCTTGTAGGCATCAACATCCTGCAAACATCTCCCAACGATATTTGGTGTCAAGGGTCTTCATCTTTTAAGACTTCTATCAGTGTCTTCACATCTTTCCGGGAGATTTCGTGGTCAAGTCTTCCTGATCTTCTGTATGTTGATTGCCTTCATCAAGGTTGCATACTTCACGATCTCTTTCATCCTCACATCTTTCATTCCCAGGAGCTCTCAGAGTTCTTCAATTGTAGTCAACTACCTCATACTTCATATGAGGACATATTATGTTGATTTCATCTAGTTAGACTTATGTCTTTCTGCATCCTTTCAGAGGAGGAGATCCTTTCCGTTTTGATCATTCTCGATCCATTTTATCTGCAACCATATATCATGACATTACAACATCAAATACAAATACAAGCATACATACCTCATTTTCTCTTTAGGCTACTTTCAGCAGCTTTCTTGATTGAATGGATCTTCAATCTCTTGGTCTGCTTCATCATGTCATCAATCCTTCATCTCATGATTTCCATAAGTTGGAAATCCTGATGAACATTTGTTGCCTTCCCGGACTAGGAGATGCTCCGCTGAAATTTCCATCAGAGATCCTTCAGGATGTAGTATGCCCCCATCTGGCAAATGTTTCCTTTGTCCTGGATGACTTCTTCCTTTCCTTTGATATTCAATGAGATTCTCAAGTGCTATATTCTTCTTGATTCTCATACAAGCTCTTGTTTCCATGATGCCATGATACATCTTCTTACCATGATCATATCTGCAAAGACTTCTGATAGGATCCTGTTGAGAGGGACACCATCTTACTCATAATGGAGATCTACTATTCCCTCTTTCCCTGATCCCTTTCTTCAGCTTCCTCCATCCTTCCGGTGATATGAGCTTTCTTCCATAGTACTATTCTGTCTTGTCAACTTTCCTTTACTTATCAGCACTTATTTGAGTCTTATCAGCTTGTCTTTCTTTATCTGACCTAGATACTACAAACTGTTGATCGAGGTAACCTCCTTGTCCATGGATATTTGTTACCTTGCTTATCAATATCAATATCAATGATGTTTATTTCATCATTATTCCTAGATCTCATAACTAAGTTCTGATGAAGATGTTTCTTCATTCTTTTTTACTGTATTTCAAATAGTATATCCTCTAGCATTTCATGTATCCTTCTTATGTCTCCTTTCTTACTTTATAGAACCTTAAGAGCTTTCATGACTTCAAAGGAGACCTTAATGTACTGACTTCACTTTTTTTTTTTATAAGGATTCTGTCAATCCTACTGCAAGAACTTTTGATGACCCATCTAACCCATAGATCTTCTTGCAATGATGAAGTCAATGAACCAAACTTGATTATAGAATGAAAAGATACTTACTTGATATGTGAAGATGAGATCTTCACCTTGATCATTTGATGCTTCCTCCGGATAGGATCCTTGTTGAGGATTATCTTCAAGTCTTCAAATTAATTGACTTGAATATCTGATCCTTGCAGCATTGAATTGAGGTTGCTTGCCATGGTGTAGAGATCCATCAATTAGTGTTATTATGACTGTGGCAACGAACACCTTCATTCTACATCGAGTATTGTCCATACAATTCATGCTGTAGATGATCTGCTTCTTTGAGTAGGAATCCGAGTTGTTCTCTATTGAAAGGATCAATCATTGTAATGTTGAGGTCATGCCATGATGTGGATTATGGGAGTCATCAAGGCTGCTGCTATGCATCTTGAGAGCTGACTATTTCATCGTCTGATTAATGTCTCTCAAGACCCTTTGCTGTAGGCTGCCCCTTAGATCTAGGTCTTGTTCCTTAAGCTAATTTGCTGCCTTGACCTTTGAATGTCTCTTTTCTGCCCCTTTCCTTGGCTGCTAAACCATCCCTCTGATACCATGTTGAAGAATCTAGGGCAAACAGAATTAAGATGATTCTTCTTATCATGATAACAATTTGTGAAGTATTTAAGCAATATATATTAGCTTGATCTTTCCTTCATTATTAGTGTGTGTTTTCACTTCATCAAACTGCTACCAAAAAACAAAAAAGACAAGAACACAAGTATTTGGCTTTCTGCCAGGGCCAAAACCTCTCCCTCTTGGAGAGGAAAACCCACGCAAAATTCTTCTTATAGAGATTCCATTGACGAATACCAAGACCATGACTTTTGACACACTCTGCCTCTCCAAGACCAAGAAATCAATCCTCTTCCTTTAACACTGCTGAGATCATCATGATTGCTGCAGTATGAAGCTGTCACTGAGATCTTCTAATATCTTCTCCATGACTGATCTTTGATATTGCCACCGAGGTGATCTCTGCACCATTCATCAAGATTATGATCTTTCATAACTAGATCATGACAACATCTAGAGTTGATGTGTTACATCATGATATCATGAGACTGTTTATCCTTGTCATCATTATCACAGCTCCCTTCTTTATGACAAGGCTGTAACTATCATGGTTTCTTACTACTCCCTTTGAGTATACCGAGACTGCAGCTCTTGTCTTGATTGTCACTGCTTAGATTGTAGTAGACACAGTCATCACTGAAATTCTCTTCAATGTGATTATATGCCGAGACTGAGATAATACCTTCAGGATCACTGTGATTTCTATTAGGCCGTGACAATAAGGACAACAAGGATTCTGAAGTTTACATTGATTGCTTATGAAGTAGATCCACCGAGATCTACTTTCCATCTAGGCCGAGAATACATGTATATATATATATAATATATATATATATATATATATATATATATATAGATGACGAGGCAGATTCATTCACATGTATGTCATAAGGGAGATCTTTCCTCCATCTTCCATGCGAGATTCATCTTCAGGTATGCTGAGATAAGATATAGCCCAGATCTTAAGTCAATGCGAAGTCTGCCAAGACTGCTTGTCATGTGAGGTCAGTCTATCTTTGATGCTGAGATTGTCATCATGAAGATCATGTCTATGCCGAGAATGTGTTGAGCCCAGACTTCAACTCACTGCTGCGTCCTCATCGGAAGTCAACAGAGATCATGACTGCACCTAAACCCCAAATGAGGTGCAGTCAAACCCTACTGCGACTCTGCTCCTATATGCAAAATTTTAGAGGCATACGAAATTTTCCTTGTGTCATTTGCACTGACCCTTCGTGGGTATTTATAGTAGTGTGTGCTCTTAATTTGAGCTGACTTGAACTCATGAATCGACATATCTTTATGCCAAGCCGACATGACTTCCATTTATACATTTAATTCATTTTTGGAGCCGACATTAGGATTCCTTTGATGTTTTGCTTGCAGACTTTGGTTGGCTTGCTTTTGAGGTATTGATCTTGGTCTTGGAGGGCTGTTACACAACTTTGAGGACATGAATACATTTACATAAACTCATGAAGAGTTTCTATACACATGACATGATTCTTTGACATATAAATAAATCCTAAAGACATCAAGAAGAAGTCTTTCACCTAGTGACACTTCTTGCACATGAAACCATGTAGCAAGGCATAAAAATAATTTATTTCCTTTTATTACATCGTTTACAAAGATCATGTCATTATGAAGACCGAACTTAGTTATACTTTCTTCAACAAGACCAAGACTAGACCTTCCCTCCACACCAAGTCAACCTCCAGAAGGTTGACCTCTTCCCAGCAACTTTGACTATGCAGCAACTTGCAGCAGCTAACAGCTTTCGGCAGCAGTCTAACTTGGAAGACTTCAATCTCCCAATCCCGAGCACGAAACAGAGAAAGACCGCCACCAAAATTTCGATTTTCCTTGACTTCTTAGACTCACCCAAACTCGCATTCACTTCGGCTTCCCAGCAACAAACTTTCCCAGCGACCCATTTCGCACTTCTGCACAGTAGAGAGAATTCGAACTTGATGAGAAGTGATGCTCCAAATGAATTCGATGTCCTTCCTTTTATAAGATTCCTATGGGGTCGAATAGGGTCTTAGGCCGACTTGATCTTTCCTTAGGCCGACATGCTGTGGAGGTTACATAATTCATATTTGACTCAATACTTAACCTTTTTACATGATTCAAAAACCCAAGAAGGGTGTCTTTAAATGTACAATAATTCTATAGACTCGGAATAAATCCTGGAAGTCCTCGATGGGGTCTTTGACATAAAACATTGTGACCCAAGCATGAAACCCATGTTTTAATAAGTCACAATAATAATAATAATAATTATAATATTTCTTTTCTTTATTCTTTTGACAAGTACATTACATAATGACTCAAGTACATTATTAAAGACCGAACATAGTTACTTTTTCCAACAAAAATAAACTACCTTAAATCTTCAACTTGCAAATGCAACCAAAGACAAGAACAATTCCAAATGCAATAGATCATATAGTCAATGAATGAAACTAAAGAGATCAAATCTAAACTATGAAAAAATGAAACTAGCAATGCAAGAGAAACAAGTTAGTAAGTTAGATCGAAGAGAAAAGGAAAGAGAAAGAGATGGCCTCCCTTAAATAAGGAGGCGGGGTACCGTGGGATAGAGATCCCAAGCTCCCTCAAGAACAAGATTTTATTATTATATTACAAGAGAAGAAGTCCTTTTGACAAGGGGAAAGGACTTTTCAATCTCTAGGAGGATTACAGTGATAGAAGAATTTCACAACCCAATCTCCTCATGATACAAAGATGAACTAGATCCACTGCAAATAATGATTCCAAACACTTCAAACAAGGTTGATCTTGTTGATTTCTAGTAGCATCGGATGTGCTCTAAGTCTCAAATTTGCAGGGAGGCTTGGGCACATGTATTCCAAAGAACTTAGAAAGCAATTTGGGAAATTCCACCCGGAGACAGTTTTATTAAAATAATTAATTATTTTTAATAGGTCCCCAAGTCTAAACTTAGGAAATTAAAATGATTATTAATCTAACTGTGGGTGTAACTTCTAAAAGAAGACGAGGATCAAGTAGAAATGATCTTAGCGATTGATTCGCTTCTAATCTAGGCCGTTGAATGTCAATGAGAAAATTATTTAAGGAGGCTTGAGGGTCATTTGGAGGAAACACAGAGAGTTGATTAGTCAAATAGAATTGCTGAAGCTAGAGCAGCGCAATGATTTTGTAGTGATCACGCAGAGAGGGGCAAAGAGAGTTTTCGCTGGAGTATCTTCTCTAGAGCCAAGACTACTCAATAGAGAGGCAGAGAGACACACAGAGGAGGCAACGCAGTGCCTAGAGAGGGTGACGCAGAGCCAGGAAGGGCTCACGCAAAGCAGCGTAGAGCCTTCCATGCAGAGCTTCCAAATTTGTTAGAGGGCTGGAGTTAGCTCCTGAGAGAAAATCGATACAACAAAGAGGTGACGCAGTGCCTTAGAGTCTGTGACGTAGGCCCACGCGGTGAATGCGTATGGGCAGCGCAGATCTAGTCGGGACTCGTTGGTTCAACTTCCAGATCAGCTGGGACTTGTAGTGTAGAGTGAGGTAATCTCACTAATTTCTTCTGCCAAGTGATACTCTCTATAATGGATTGCTAGCAAGGCATCCAGAGGTTGTATTCAGAAATAACTTCTGCTTAATAATAAAAACCCTCATATCTGCTGCACCGGTTTTCCCGCATTGGGTTTTTTTGGGGACATTTGTCCAAAAAACAATTGCCATTTGTGTTGTGTCTTTCTCTTGTTTGGTTTCTTGTTTCGACATATTATTTTAAATGGTGAAGGATCCAGTGTATGTATTTCAATGTTTGTCGTAGAAAACTGCAAATAACTTGTTGATGTAAATTAACAAGTAGGAGAAATATCATCAGTTGCTGTAGTAGAGATTCTGGGTTTGAGGAATTTTCACATGGTATCAGAGCAGTGCAGGTGAAACAAGAAGAGCAGTGCTAGAGAACCTAGCGCTGAGCAGAGAATGAGATCAAATAGCTGCAGGAGGCAGCAGTTCGAATCCCAGAGGGATTGCACAGTCCAGGCCAAGAGCGCTGAATTTTTGAGGAAAGTCTCTCTCTGAGTGAGTCGACAGAGAGGAAGGGCTTCCAGATTGAAATCTCTCTGTGCCAGAGGGAGCAATGCAACAACCTCAGCATGAGGAAAGAGCTGGTGGGACGCAATTTCTCGGCAGGCAGTTTGCTGGGTAGAAAATCATCAGAAGAGAGAGGAGAAGCACAGTGAGGGAATTTTTTCCTCAGTAGACTTCCCACCAAGAAGTCCGTTTTCTTATTGGCTGAACAACAACAGTAAGAAACAGAGAGGAGCAGTTCGACATTTTCGTGACAGAGATGGCAGCCAGTGGACTGAGAGATCAAGACAAGTTGGATGGGGTATCCAACTATGTGATCTGGAGTGCCTTCTGGATGAACATTTTCTTAAGGTCTATGTCGACATCGTGGTGGCTGAGCTCGCGGATCTAGATCAGCTGAAGAAGTACAAGAGAGAAATAGTGAAGGCCAAGAGGATGATCCTTGATGGAGTAAAGGATCACATGGTATGTCACATTGCTAGCAGAGGGACTGCTAAGGAGATGTGGGATGCCTTGGCAACGCTGTATCAAGGATCTTCCAAGCAGTAGAAGATGTACTTAGAGCAGAAACTGAGATCTACACATATGCAGAAGGGGGAGCGCATAGATCTATTCCTCATGAAGCTTTAGGAGAATCGGGACGAGTTAGCAGCCATGGGGTCTATGCCTCAAGGTTCTGAGATGGTGAGACTGGCCCTAAACTCAGTCTTAGAAGAGTGGCAAGTCTTTGTTCAGAGCATCGTGGGCAGGGCAGCTTTGACAGACTGGGATAGTATGTGGGCAGCGCTCAAGCAGGAAGAGCTGAGGAGAGACCTTGTCAAGTGTAAGCACCAGTGGGTCGAAGCCCAAGGAGGAGGAAGAGAATGTAGCCCTTGCA
This sequence comes from Pinus taeda, assembly GCA_000404065.3. NCBI lineage: Eukaryota > Viridiplantae > Streptophyta > Pinopsida > Pinales > Pinaceae > Pinus > Pinus taeda. Next base: position 155,580 of record APFE031707740.1, on the reverse strand, counting down.
TCCAAGGGGCAGCAGGAGCAGCGGAGGCAGAAGAAGGACGTTTCGAAGATCAAATGCTTCAGGTATGGTGAAATGGGTCACTACGCAACACAGTGTCCTCTTAGGAAGAAGGAAAAAGATGAGAAGCACGATTCGAAGGCTGCACCCACGAAGATCGACGAGGAGTTTGTCACGACAACCGAGATACCTCCAAGAGGGAGGTGGGCTGATTTAGAGCTGTAGTTCGAAAGAGCTGCAGATGGGCAGGATCCTTGAGGAGCCCACTTCTTAGATCAATTCGTTGCTACGGGAGCCCAGATTAGAAGTAGCAGGATGGACCAGTGTCAATTGGTGCAGAGGAGTGTTGGAGGGACAGATGCAGTGGCTAGAACGCCAAGTCTGAGCAGCGTAGTGCAGAGTTGTAGCAGTGCAGGGAGGCACAATGCAGTGGTAGTAGCAACGTAGTGGCTTCAAAAGGATAGCGTAGGACTAGCAGCAGTTAGATCTTCAACATCGAGATGCATCTATGCTGAACACTTGTTCAGTAATTTGGGATGTTTTTCCATTGCTGATGCAGTAGCAGCAACAATTTGCACTGCAGGGGAAGTTGGCAGTGGCGGTGGTAGTGCCAGCAGCAGCAAGGATGCAAAAATTTAGAGGGAGCTGTAGTACGAATGTAGTGTTGATAGTGGCAGTGTCAACAACAATACATTCGCAGCAGCAACGCAATAGTTGGTGGACAACATGTTAGACATCAACAACGTAGAGGGCGATGTTATGAAGTCAAGGTGATGCTTCAGTGAGAGGCATTACTAGAGCACATTCCTCGCTAAGAGGGAGTGTTGATTTTTGGTAGCATTGAATGTGCTCTAAGTCTCAAATTTTGCAGGGAGGCTTGGGCACATCTATTCCAAAGAACCCAGAAAATGTTTTGGGAAATTCCACCTGGAGACAGTTTTATTAAAATAATTAATTATTTTTAATAGCTCCCTAAGTCTAAACTTAGGAAATTAAAATAATTAATGGGTATTAATCTAACTGTGGGTGTAACTTCTAGAAGAAGATGAGGATCAAGCAGAAATGATCTTAGCCATTGATTAGCTTCTAATCTGGGCCGTTGAATGTCAACGAGAAGATTATTTAAGGAAGCTTGAGGGTCATTTGGAGGAAACACAGAGAGTTGATCAGTCAGATCGAATTGCTAAAGCTAGAGCAGCGCAATGATTTTGTAGTGATCACGCAGAGAGGGGCAAAGAGGGTTTTGGATGGAGTATCTTCTCGAGAGCCAAGAATACTCAACAGAGAGACAGAGAGACACACGGAGGAGGTAGCGCAGTGCCTAGAGAGGATGACGCAAAGCCAGGAAAGGTTCACGCAGAGCAGTGTAGAGCCTTCCATGTAGAGGTCCGAAATTTGTTGGAGGGCTAGACGTTCTAAGCCGGGAGGGTTGGAGTCGGCTCCTGAGAGAAAATCGATTAAGCAAAGAGGTGACGCAGTGCCTTAGAGGCTGTAATGCAGGCCCACGCAGTGACTGCGTAGGGGCAGCACAAAAGTAGCCAGGGACTCGTTGGTTCAGATGCTAGATCAACCAGGAGTTGTACTGTAGAGTGAGGTAATCTCACTAATTTCTTCTGCCAAGTGATATTCTCTATACTGGATTGCCAGCAAGGCATCTAGAGGTTGTATTTAGAAATAACTTTTGCTTAATAATAAAAACCCTTAGATCTACTGCATCAGTTTTCCTGCATTGGGTTTTTCCGGGCACATTTGTCCAAAAAACAACTGTGTCATTTGTGTTGTATTTTTCTCTTGTTCAGTTTCTTGTTTCAGCATATTATTTTAAATGGTGTAGGCTACAATGTATGTATTTCAATGTTTGCCATAGAAAATTGCAAATAACTTGTTCATGTAAATTAACAAGTAGGAGAAATATCATTAGTTGTTGCAGTAGGGAATCCGGGTTTGAGGAATTTTCACAGATCTAACCCTCAAAGGCACTTGACTTTCAACAAGAAATTATATCAGTCACAAAGAGCTCAAGGATATGAGGAGGAAAACCTCCAAGACCTTAGGGTCAGCCCATAAATGTAATGAAAATTTTATTCAAATTCTATCAAAAAATTTTGTGGTGATTTTCTTAAGATCAAGGCTCAAAAATTTTGGATCTCCAATACTATCAAACCCTTTGCTTTAGTCAAGGAAGAGGCTCCTCTAGGATCTCTCGACTTTGAGAAAAAAATGGCCTAAAAATGTATGTGGCTTCCTTGAAAAGTATTACAAGTGATAAGAGCCTTTGAAAATGATTTTTTTATTCCAAAAAATTATGATAAAACCTTCCAAAAAGTCGTTGAAACACCTCCAAGAGACAAGGGTAAGCAAATAAAAGTTGATGGCAAGAGATTAAAGCCCTAGAGGCCTTGCGACCTAGAGAAAGAGGGCTAGAAAAGCTTGTAGCCTCAAGGAAAATGCCTCAAAAATTTATATGAGCCACAAATTGATGAATCAAACCCTCAAGGTGCCAAAAACAAGCCCTCAAGGCTAGACGACTACCCAAAAGATGAGATTTGAAGAGAAGAATTGCCAAAACCCCAAGTGAAAACCCCTAAAAGATTTGCAAAAAGTTATATGGAGGAAAATCCTTGGAAAGATTCGATCTAGAAGGCAAAATAGGCCTCCAAACCATAGCAGCCACCAGAAAGGCTAGACGACTCCTAAAATTTTTTCACTGCCCTCATGGCTAGGAGGCTGATCCAAGCTTCAAAAAGTGATCTTCTTCAAAATTTAAATGCGATCAAGCCTGCAAAAAATTTACACAAATAGATCCAAGCCCAAACTAGATTTGAAAAGAAAAACCAAGAAAACCAAACAAATATATAAGACAAATAGAAATTACATACAAGGTTAGAAGAGAACAAATATATACAAGATCTATTCACAAATTTACAATGAAAGCTCTTTAATATCAGATCTATTCATTAAAACTCTTAAATAAATTTGAAAGATTTTCAAGATAATTAAATTTAGATCTAGAGCAAATGGTAAGGAAAACCCCTTTTCTTATTCGAATGATAAGTCTTCAAGTGATCCACTATGAGTTCTTCAACTTTTATGCTTGAATAGTTGGTTAATTCAATCAAGAATGTCCCCAAGTATCCAAGATTTGATCAACAAAACTATTTCTACACACTTGAAAGATAATTGGTAGATCCATAGAGATTCGGATAACACAGTGATAGAGGAGTCTAAGGGTTTAACCGAAAACCAATAGATATGCTCCACCTAGTGCGTTTCTCCAAATCTAAACAATGATTCAAGGTAACTGTACACAAATGAATCTTCAAGAGCTAATGGAAATAACAATATAAAACACTAGTAGAACATTAAGCACAAGAGATTAGAAAAATTATAGCATATAATTGAGGAATAACACCATAGCTTTGCCCCATAGACTTTTATTATATTGCTCAGAAAAAATATTACAAGAATAGCAAAGCTTCACTGACTAAGAGCTCAAGATTACATGATGTTACAATGAGGAGCTTAGAGCTTCCTTATATAGAAAAATGAGAGCATGAGAGCCTCCAAGTGGAAAAAACGGCTAGTTGACTTGATCCATGGCTTGATCCTGGTCAAAAAATTTCAAACCCTTCATTATGGTTGCACAAATCTTCAAGAAAATTCAGCCTTCTTGATTGATGTGCTGGATGGACCAATCTTTGACCTTTGGTGGTTTTGGACCATTGGAAAATTTTCTAAAATATTTTTCTTGAAATTCCCTCATTCAAAATAACCACTTGGACCTCTTGCACACATTTTGTCAAAGTTCCAAGGAAGTAATTTTACCATATTTTTCGAAGAATCAAGATCATCGACCATCGACTTTTTGAGTCATTGTAAATCCATTCTACAAAATTTGTAATGTAAATGATGCTAGTAAGACTGTATTTATGTAACAACCTAGGCAAGCCTATTATTTTGGCGACGAATCTCATCTTATGAGGTTTTTCATCTCACTGATTTGTCTGTGTTTCTAAACATGGATGATCAACAAAGTTTTTCCTTCTGACCTTACCCCAAAGCTAGGGTGGAATTTATCGTCAAAGTCTTAGGTGAGTCCTAGTGTTTTAGACGCATCCTTTGAAAAAGTGATTTGGGAATAATTTAAGCTAATTAGGTAAACTATTTTATTACAAGTCACTTGGTCTACGAGATCATATTGTGTCGCAAAATTGGACATGTATTTTGAGGGTCTATAACGAAAGGGTATTCCACCTTTGAGGGTTGAATTTTGTAAAATCTTATTTAAAAAATATTTTAGTGCATGGTCCCTCGTACTTAGACACCATGGCTAAAATATTTGAGGGTGAAAAATAATTAATCCCCTCCAAGTATCAATTAATTAATTTTTCTGGCAAAAGTAAAATTAATCCTAAGCTAGAAAATTAAATAATTAGAGTCAAAAAATTAAAATGTTAAAATTAAATTCTCCAAGTGGAAAAATTCGTGGTTCTTAAAGAAATTAATTTTTGGAAGGCCCCTACGAAGGGAATATTGGAAATTTCAAGAAAAATGGACCCTTGGGCCTTGGTGGTTGAGTCAAAGTCAATTTTTTGAGGAAATTAACTCAAAATAATTATTTTTGAGTTAATTAGAAATGGGTTTAATGAGAAATTCGAAAATTCCTAAAAAATAAGTATTTTCGATGACAAAGATTAAAAGTTGATCAAAGATTTATCGACTGTCGAGATTATTTTGACAAGGATCAAACAAACTAGCCGTTATTTTCCACTTGGAGGATTTATCTATAAATTAGAGGTCATTTGTGTCACAAACCAACTGATCTTTGGTTAATGCAACTTTGTAAAAGCTGATGTAAAGCCACTGTTCTGCTGCGAACGTTTTGATAATCATAATCAAAGACTTTGGGGTGCAGTTCATGATGTCTTTGTCTCACTGATTTGTGTTATGTGCTGGGTACGAGCATTCCTATATTGTGCTTTAAAATTTAATTGAATCATTATTTCATTGTAGATGATAGGAACATTCTATTGGTAAGTTTTGGGCTTATCTTAGGTGATCCGATTCATTGTATGTTTTAACGGTTTATTCTTGAGGAAAATATATAGTGTTTGCAGGTTCCCTATCCGTTGGGCTTCAAGTTCACAAATTGTGGGCACAAGTTGACTATGTTTGGATTCTGAATATGTTATATGATTGTCTAACTTTGCTAAAGCTGTGGGTTGACATTTATTTTTTGAAATACATTTAGCCATTGTCAAAATTTACAAAAAAATTATTTTCAAAAATTATTTTGAGCATTGTACACTTGTATATTTCTGTAAATATAATTTGTATAATTATTTTATTTTCTAACCCTTGTTTTGCAGTTGGGTTTTTTTGAGGGTTTGAATTTTTTGTATATATTGGGGTTTTGGGCTATTGTAAATTTGTTTGTGCATGTGAGATCACAGTAAAATGCTGGATTAGATCTAGATCTAGGCCCTTGAGGGTAAGATCTAACCTCTAATTTTTTTTTTTTGTAGGGCCAACACCTGAAGAATTTTGCAGAAATTGAAGATTTGAAGCAAAGTAATTTTTTTGGGCGAGGGTTTCAATTTTTTTAGTGCCTTGGGGCCTAGTGTCCTCCTCCTAGCTTCAGTGTCAGCCCTCTAGCTCTTGCGTCAGCCTTTCTGGGTCCTATTAAGCCTGGCCGTGAGGCTTAAAGGTCTCAACCTCCCTCCTTATTTCCCCGTTTGGCCTTCTCCCTCCTCCGTCCCCTCTTTTTTCTCCTTATTCCTCCTCTACTCTCCCTCTCTTCTCCTTCGTCCCCTTTCCCTTAGCCTCTCCTCCCTTCAACCTCGTCCTTTTGGCCTAGCGGCTTAGTTGCAGGCCTTGTGTTAATTTTAGGTTAACATGTTCTTTGCTTAGGCCAATTACTTCAATAATCCATATTAGCCCAATTTTCATTTTCATTACATTGACAATAATTGACGAAAGAGCAAAAACCATAACCAAGACAAGAGAACACAAAATTGGCATAAGCTGGGGAAAAACCCCAAGTTGGGGAAAACCCTTGATCGATTCTTCTTATTATCAATATCAAACATTTAGAGAGAGAGAGAGATTACAATATGACTGCCCTTAGATAAGTAGATGGCTCAAACACTAATGCAATTCTGGCATTATGTCAATATCAAACAAAAGTGTGCCTTGGACAATGATGGCAGAGGCAAAGTAGTCTCTGATGTGATCGGGCTTCTTCAACAACAGATAGAATCCGGGTAAGGGGTTATTGACTGACAGCTACATTTCTCTTCTTACTTCCAGACCAACAACTACATTCTATCCATAGACAGAGGCTGACGTGGGCTTATTTCAGCACTTAAACAAGCCACAAAACCCTTACACAAAGACTGCGGCCTTCCGGAGTAGATTGTTGCCCTTTTAACCTTGGTCCAAAATTATTGATTTAGGTCTACGGCCTGCTAGAGGCAATCTCCCCAGGGCTACGATCCATCTTCTCAAGAGACACCTTCCACAAAACAGTCCATGATCTTCCTCCAAATAGCTCTCAAGCCTGCGACTTCTTTTCTGTATGGCCTCAGCTTGCAAAAGAAGAAAGACGCAACTTGAATTGTGTTTAAACTACCCCAAACAGGTGCCTAACAGTCTCGACCTTGTGCCTTAAGATCCCGACCTCTCTAATAACCCTGCAACAGTGACAAGCAAACCCTTCCTCCTTCGCTGGTGCAACCCTTCCTTTTGTGGCCATTTCAGAGAGAAAGATATATGATCAAGGTGTGTCGAAAGAGGTTGAAGGCACCTCTATATATACTAGTCGTTGGGGTTGAAGGGACGTGACTATTGGTCTTGATGAGCCGACATATAGGAGAGGCCGACCTTGATAATTTATATGTAAGAGAACATAAATTCAAAAATCCATTTCTCCTTATCCAAATTTGATGCTCTTCAAGTCGATTTTGGTCCTCTTGAAAAGAGGAATTCAATGCCACAATTATCTTCCCCAAAGGAGCCGTCCAAATTGGAATTTGGCCCTAGTTTCGAATTTTAACACCTTGTTTAGGCCTCGTCCTCCCTTCAGCTCTTAGCTGCAGGCCTCTTTGAGGACTTAGGCCTTGGCTACAACCCTTGTGGGGCCTACGATAACCCTAAGGGGCCTCTTTCTCCCAAAAACAGGCCTCATTAGGCCTTGCCTAGCCTAGCCGCAGGCCTAGCTAGGCCTTGCAACCCTCCTCCTCCTCAACGCTAGCCCTCTAGGGCCTAAGCATTGCCCTTCTTTAGCCATCATTTTCCCTTTCTCCATCCCTGATTGGTCATTTTCTTTTCTGGACTGAATATTGGTGGGTTTTGCAGGAGAAATTGGCCCAAAGTTTGATGTTTGAAGGTGCTCCAGGCATTGATTTGTTTTTGGCAAATTGGGCAAGTGTTCTTCAAGGCCTAGGGCCTAAGAGTTTGGTTTCTAACCCTCATAATTCTCACTGTTTTGCTACAGCTCTCTGAATACAACAATGATTAAATTCAAAGTTAAATGCTCTAGAAAATCACGTATAAGTTGCCTAAATACACAAAGAAAGTCATGGTATAAGTTTACTAGTCATTTTGTGAATTGGGTGTTGTTTCTTGGGCATAAATCTAACTGATTTGTTGACTGAATATCTCTGCATAACGAGTGTGATCAGATCTGATAAGTACATCATAAAGGGCTAAAGAATCTAAATTTTCAGTTTGACAATCTTGTATTGGCATTTCGAAATTGTTTGGCACACATTCTCACATTGGTGGCTTACTGTTTTCACAAGTTTCTTACCGCTGTCATAAGTGCATTGAAATCTGATCCTAATACTAAAAAATACATCATAAGAAGGTTGGTTAGGTTGTGTTTTCATTTGGCAAGTCATTGGGTGTCTCATTGCTCATATTGGGTTCATACATGATTGTCATCTTGGAGCAAAAGTGATTTTATTTACTGCTGTCCTAAATCTATCTTAATATTGGACTACAAGTTACATAAGTGGTTTTCATTGTTTCATCCTCTAATAATTTCATTGTGGAGAAGATTTATTTCATTGTGCTATTGTGAAGAGGATTATTCGCAGGGATAAGAGCACTAACTAACTTGTTTGTTGTGAGCTGCCTAAAGTTTCAAGTTTTGCACATAAAATAACTCTCTAAAAGCACTTAACACGCTTGATATCATAATGCAATAACCTTGTTAAGTTATCGCTTAATAATTAATCTAAGGATCTAAGATAGTGGTTCATTAAACATCTAAGTGAAGATTGGCATTAAGCATATATTGTTGAATGGTCACTTTGGAATCTAATTTATTAATCAAGGTTGAATCATTGCTTAGTAAGTGCTTCAATTGTTTATGGTTCATGGTTGATTTGATACTTGTTGTCGCCCGGATTGTACAGGCACCACGACAACGTTCAGGGCGGCGACTGTCACTCTGATCCACGCCCACTCCGTTCTAGCTATTTCCCAACAACAGGCTATGGGCGGTAGTTCCTATGGAATGAAGTGAAGGAAAGCAAGTTGAGAATCAACTTACTTGGGAGACACGGATGAGCGGCCTAGCCAATTGGTTGAAATTAAGCAAGATTATTAATTAAATTAGATTTTCTATTCTGAGATCAGTGCCTTAATGGAGTCATAAATTCTTGCTTTTTATGAATTGGAACCAAATGACTGGATGGACACCCGTTGCTTGAATGATTGACTAACCTATATGATATGCAAGTCCTAGGACCTATGTGAGATGCAGTGATCTTGGTAAATTTTAGTTAAATGCCTAGTCTAAGTGTAACCTTCCTTTAACTATTTTGAAGCTAGGCTCCAAGGTAGGTTGTGGGAAGAAGGCTAATAGGAAGCAGGATAAGACCTGATTAACGATACCTTCTGTTAGGCTTCTATCACTCAATGCCTCTGGCGCTACAGAGACTGTGACTCTAACGACTGCAAGGTCACCGTGTTGACCACTAAAGAGTTTCCGAGGCCCCTCAAGCTAGATAAGATGGGTTTTCCTGTATCTCTATCAACCTAGCTTATGCTAGGAGGTAAATTATTAATGCAAATCTAGATCTAGTATGCTTATGCAAGAGATTATGAGTGAGATTTATTTTGAGTTAAGATTTTCTTAAGTTGTTTAAGTACTTAATTATAATCTCTTTAAGAGTACTTAACAATAATGAATTACAATCTTAAACAAGATAAAATGCTTATAGATACAAGTGTAAATTTCAACTATATGCCACAAGATACCAAGTAACCCAAGATGCCAGATGCTTAAAATAGTCAATCAAGATGCTAATCACAAATTTATACTATCGATACTACAGAAAATTTAGATCTTATCAATGTTGTAACAACAGTGGATAAACCACTTCAAATGATGAAACTTGTCCAACACATAAAACACTGAAATTCTAATGACCAACAAATGTACTTCAACCTGCATAGATCACTTTAAGATGATGTATTCAGTCAAATTTCATTTCTCATTTTTTGATTTACAGTAGTAAGTAAACACAGATCAACAAGATAAAATTGCCAAAAATAGATGGTCTATATGCCCAAAAATAGTAAAATCTAAGTTGCACGAAACGGGGAAACGGGTACGAGTTTCCGAAACAGGAAGCGATACGAAACGTGACCTCCCCAAATTTTGGAAACGAGGAAACGCAAATATATA